>CAKNYM010049767.1:47770-67403 GCA_932195095.1 Andricus curvator
CGTTGAAATATCAACTATTATATTTTTTATTGAAAATTTTTCTTTTTTGGTTGAAAATGTAACTGTTTTGGTTGAAAATTAAGTTTTTCGTTGAAAACTCGTATTTTCGAATTGAAAATTCAACCGCTAATCGTCTTTTTGCTTTGAAAATTCAACTATTTGGTCAAAAATTCAAATCTTTTTTGTTGAAAATTCATATTTTCGTGTTGCAAATTTTGTAATTTTTTAAAAAATTTGCTTTTCTAAATTGAAAACTATTATTTTTCCATGAAAATTTAACTATTCTATTTTTTATTTAAAAAGTGATATTTTTTAGATTAAAATTCAACTTTTTGGTTGAAAATTTTTTTTTGTAGAAAATTAATCTATTGGTTGAAAATTCAACTGTTTGGTTAAAAATTTATGCATTGGTTGAAAATTCGTCTTTTTTGGTAGAAAAACATTTTTTTTTTATATGCAACTGTTTGGTTGAAAATTAATCTGTTTTGGTTGAGGATTCAACTATTTTGTTGCAAAATCGTCTTTTTTTGTTAAACTCAATTGTGTCTCTCCAATTTTTTCTTATTTTTCAAATTAAATTCGAACTGATTTAATAGAATTATTTTGTTGAAAATTCAACAATTTGATTAACATTTTTTTCTTTTTTGACTAACAATTTTTTTAATTGAAAGATCAATTATTCTGTTGATCATTCATCTTTCTGGTTAAAAAATTCATCTTTTTCACACAATTTGGTTCAAAATTCGTTTTTTTTTTTGTTGCAGTAATTTAAATTTTTTGGGGTAAAAATCAAGTATTTCTATTTTTCTATTTTTAATAAAAAAATTTTTTTTTAAATATCAGCTATTACATTCTTCGTTGAAAATTCAACTTTTTATGTGGAAAAGTCAACTGCTGATTGCTTGTAAATTATCTTTTTTGTTAAAAATTGAACAGTTTTGTAGAAAATTCGTCATTTTGGCTTAAAAATTCAACTATTTGGTATATCGCATCCATTTTTCAAACTATTAGTTGAAAAATTACGTATTTTGTTGAAACTTCTTTTTTTGGTAGAAACCCCATTTTTGGATTGAAAATTATTCTGTGTTTATTGAGGATTCGGGTATTTTATTGAAAATTCTTTTTTTTTTAGTTAATTCGAACTAATTTTTATTTTTTATTAAAATTTTTTCTGTTGAAATATCAACTATTAAACTTTTCGTTGAAGATTCATAATTTTAGTTGCAAATTCGATTTCTTATTTAAAAATCCAATAATTTGATATAATTTTTTTCTTTCTTTACTAATTTTTTTTGGATTGGAAATTTAATCATTTTGCTGAACATTGTAGGAATTTTACCTTTTTTGGGTAAAAATGCACCTGTTTGGATAAAAAAAAAATTCGATTGAAAATCACCTTTTTTGTTGAAAATTCACATTTTTGGGTTGAAAATTCCACTGTTCTGTAGAAAATTCGTAGTTTCGGCTTAAAAATTCAACAATTTGGTAGAAAATTTAACAATTTAGTTAAAAATGTGTGTATTTTGTTGTAAATTTGTCTTTTTTCGTAGAAAATAATTTTTTTTTGGGTAAAAAATAAAGTATTTTGTTGAAAATTCGTCTTTGTTGGTTATATCCAAAAGTTTTTTTATTTTTAATTAAAATTTTGTTGTTGTTGAAAATATCAACTGTTACATTTTTCGTTGAAAATTCTCATAATTTTAGTTGAAAATTTGTTTTCTTTTTTTTGGCTAAAAAGTAATTTTCTTCACTGAAAATTTAACTATTTTGTTGAAAATTCAACTAATTGGATGTAAATTCACTTTTTAATTGGAAATTCATACTCTCGGTAGAAAATCCATTTTTTGGGTTAAAAATTCGTTTACGTTGGCTCACTCGAACTATTTCTTATTTTTAATTAAAATTTTTTTGTTGAAATATTAACTATTACGTTTCTCGTTGAAGATTCATAATTTTAGTTGAAAATTATTATTTTTTTTTTGGTAAACAACTCACTTTTTTAAATGAAAATTTAACAATTTTGTTCAAAATTCATATTCTCGATTTCAACAAATTAAACTGTTTTCTACAAAATTCGTTTTTTTTTCGTCTTGAAATTTCAAGAATATGGTATAAAATTCAACTATTTGGCACAAAACTAAACTTTTTTTTTTGTAGAAAATTCATTTTCGTGATGAAAATTAATTCTCCTCAATGAATATTTAACTACTCCATTTTTGGTGAAAAAATAATCTTTTTCGCGCTTAAAAATTCAACTATTTACTTAAAAATATATAAACTAAAAGTTAATCAAATCAAATTTGAACTAACATCAGTCCATTGTTCAAAGTATTTAGTTGAAAATTTATCTAATTTGTTAAAAATTCGCCCTTTTTGGTAGAAAATTAATCTTCGTGGTTGAAAATTCAACTATTTCGTTAAAAATTTATGTATTCTGTTGAAAATTATTCTTTTCTGGTAAAAAATTATTCGTGTTGGTTTAAAAATCAAATATTCGGTTAAAAATGTATGTACTTTAAGAATTATTTCGTTGTTAAAAAAAATCTTCTTGGTTGAAAATGTAAATTTTGTAATTTTCCAATTCTAAATATTTTACACAGGTAAAATGTTGAGAAAGGAGTTTTCTGAATAGATGCGTTTAAAATTTGATGATTTTAAATTGAAAAAATTTTAAACAAATGCTTTCAAAATTAAAAACCTTCGAACAAAATTTTTTTTAATTTAAACAATTTCATTAGAAAAGAGTTGAAATTGAAAAATAAATGGAATATTTCAAAATAAAACCTTCTGAAATTATAGATATCTAAATTTTTAGATTCAACGTAAAAACTGATTAGACAAACTTTTCTAAAATCAAAAAATACATTCACCTTTATTTTCACCGTTCAAAATGGAAAAATGTGCAAGTGTCAACCTTTAAAATTGAATTATTCTAAAAAAAATTCAAGATAAAAAGTATCTTCAAATGGGAAATATTAAAAAATAAAAAAAATTATTCTCCAGAAACTTGAAACTGAAACAAATCCGAACTTCATTTGAGATTAAAAAAAAATTTAGTCGCGAAGAATTATAACTTTTTTGTACTCAAAAAGTTTCAAATTTAATAACATTAGATTTGAATATTCTGTTTGGTTTCAATTTTTTAACGCACAAAACTTTCTGGTTTCTTAAATTCTTCGAAATCGTGGAGTATTAAAATGAAAGATTTGATAGTTGCACATTTTTCAGCTTAAAGGAATTGTAATTAAACAATTTTAAATTAAATCCCATAAATTCAAAACAATGAAAAATTAAGACAATTTTTCAAATTCAAGCCTTAAAAATTAGCAGATTTTAGAAAATGAATATTGAAGCTTTTTTTTTTAATTTGAAAAATGTTCCAAAAAGTTCGACATTTCAAACTCAGTTGAAAAAAAAACAATTTTTCTATTGAACAATTTCTTCAATTTTTAATAGTTTCAATTTTAGAATTCTGAATTTCCATGGTAAACGCTAAATTTTCAATTTTTTCTTATCATAAGTTTGAATTTTGCGATTAAAACTGAAGTGCGGTTGAATATCGACAAGTATAATTGAAAATTTGTTAATTTCTAAACGATTTAAATTTACTTAAAGTAATTTAAGTAGTATGCATTTTTTCTTTTTTTAATATTTCCCATTTAAAATTACTTTTTATTTCGAACATATTTTTAGAATGATTCAATTTTAAATGCTTAGAATTGAAAATCTAAGTGATGAATTTTCAAATCAAATTATGAATCTTTATCTGGAATAGTTAAATTTTAAACCAAAAAGATAAATTTTCAACTAAAATGATGAATATTTAACTGGAACACTCGAATTTTCAACCAAAAAGACGAATTGTTAAAGAAGATTACATTTTAAATAAGAAGATTAATTTTCCACCCAAAAATACAATTTTTCAACCAAATACATTAACTTTTAAAGAAAGGTTTGAAGTTTTAATAAAAGAAGACAAATTTTCAATCAAATAGTTAAATTTTGAACTGAAAAAATAATAATTTTCAATCGAAAATGGAATAGTAACATTTTTAGTTTAAAAAATTATTTGTAAACCAAACATAACAGTTTTCAACTAAAACAATGAATCTTTAACTGAAATAGTTCAATTTTCAAACAAAAAAATTAATGTTTACTAAAAAAAGATAAATTGTCAAACAAAACTTTAATAATTAAATTTCAAGTTAAAGAAATTAATGTTTAACCAAACAGATGAATTTTCAACAACAGCTATGGAATTTTCAATTGGAATAAGTTAAATTTTCAGTTAAAAAAATTAGTTTCAACAAAAAAAAACTAACTTTTAACAACAGCAAAAACTAAATTTCAAAATAATAGTTACATTTTCAAACAAAGTGATGAATTTTCAAATAAAATTGTAAATATTTAACTGCAATAGTTGAATTTCAAACCAGAAAGATGAATTTTTAACTGAAATGGTGAATCATCAACTAGAATAATTGAATTTTTGACCAAAAAAATTAATTTTCAACCAAGAAGATTAATTTATACCAAAAAAAGACGAATTTTCAACTAACAAAGATAATTTTTCAACCAAAAATTGAATAATCAAATTTTTAGTCAAAAATGAATGTTCAATCAAAGACATGAATTTTGAACTAAAATTATGAAATATTCAAGTGGATTAATAGTTACATTTTCATTTGAAAAAAAAATAATTTTCAACCAAAAAACATCCAAAGAAAAAACAAATTTTCAATCAAACAGCTCATTTTTCAACCAAAGAAATGAATTTTTAATTAAAACGATGGATTTTCAAGTAAAAAAAAATTAATTTTTAACAAAAGAGCTTAACTTTCAACCAAATAATTTTATTTCAAACCTAAAAGATGAATTTTCAACTAAAATAATAAATATTTGACTGGAATACTTGAATTTTTAACCGAAAAGAAGAATTTTTAAACAAGAAGATTAACTTTCAAAAAGAAAAATAAGATAATTTTTTACCAACAAAAAAATCGATTTTTTAACGAAATACATGAATTTTCATCGGAATAGTTAAATTTTCAATTAAAAAGACAAATTTTTATCCAAATTGTGGAATTCCGAACTTGAAAATTTTAATTTTCAACTCAGAATGGAACAGTTAAATTTTCGTTTAAAGAAATTAATTTTCAACCAAACTGGTGAATTTTCAAATAAAATTATGAATCTTTAACTGGAATAGTTTAATTTTATGCCAAAAAGATGAATTGTCAACCATAAAGTTTAATTGTCTACAAAAATAGATGAATTTTCCACAAAGTACATACATTTTCAAACAAATAGTTTAATTAATAAATGAAAAATATCAATTTTCAACCAAATAGTTGAATTTTCATCAAAAAAAGATAAATTAATTTTTAACAAAAGTTTAACTTTCAACCCAGTAGTTGAATTTCTAACTGAAAAACGATGAATTCGCAACGAACAATGTAAAAAAAAATTTCTATTATAATTCAGAAATATTTCTTCTTTGAAATTCTACTTCTACTCTGAAAACTGCTTGAAGTACTTTTATTACCTAAATTTAGAAGAGGGAACTTTCAAATTGTGACGAATTCTGACTTGAAAGAGGGATTTTTAAAAATTCCTTTTTTCTCAATCCGAATTATAATTCCTTTAAAAAATTCCCATTCCATGTAAAACATTCCCTGTTCCAAGTGAAATTATATTTCTTGAATTTTGCTATGATCAGAAGTAAATTCCCGGTTTTTTCCCGGTCAATAAAATTCCAGGTCATTTCCCGGTTTCCCGGTCAAGTCGCCACCCTGTTAGTGTAATAGTTGGTCAGACAGCTGCCAAGTTTAATTTAAATCGGTTGAAAATGACGCCAACAATCCACAAAAGGTCCAAAATATACGATTATTCCGGATAAGGATTCTTAGTAGTTTTTTTTGTGTACTTGGCGACGATTAGCTACCGCGAATATTGATAAGGAAAAGGAAAACATTAAATAATCAAAAATGAAGTCTTTAAATTCTTTAATTACAATGGAATGCTCCAGTTTTACACATAGAATCTTAATCTAATATTTACAGTCACAAATGTCGGGAGTCATACAAAATGAAATGAAGATTTGGTCAAAAAATAAAAAAAGTAAATCAGTATCGAACCTCTGATTCGCCCTCGCACTACAGAGGGACGCAGAGTTGATGATTTGATGCGATGAAAAATAGTACAAACACAGTCATGTACTCACAATCACTGATTAAACGGCGATAGATGATACACTATGTGACTATGGGTTTAAATAAGCCTAAGATACCATTCATTATTGCACTAATTTGACATTCTTTCTGATTTTCTTCAAGATTTCATTCCAAAATTTCAAATATTCTCATTAATATGTATCTTCTAAACCAGTAGAAGAAAACATTGCATTATCCAATAAATAATTAACTTTTACTCCAACGAGAAAATAATTCGGCTCAAGACACGACATAATTATAAATACACTTTGTATTTTAATCCCTCTCTTCAAATCTCAAAAAACAAAAATCTGGAGAGGGATTAAAATCGCTTGATTCCTTTTCTAATTAAATCCTAAATAAATAGCTTATATATTCTTGTTTATAACAACTGAATAAAAGTACTAATTATTCAACGATCTTACTTTTGGCAGGGCCCAAAATCTTAAATAGTCAAACAGATATTTATAGATTGATTCTGAAACGGAACGATTTTTTTTACAAGTCTTAAAAATATCAGTGTACAAGAACAATGAGTTCGGTTTGAAAATGTGTTTCCCAAGTTCGAGGGTTTCAAGCAAATAACAAGGATTGGTTTTTCGATTATAAAGGCAAGATCGGCAATTATCGCTGCACCAGATAAGAAACGCCCAAAGGAAATTCCATAGTTTCCTATGGAATGTAACAATACTACATTGGTCTCACTAAGGCACTGTAAAATCTAGTAACAGTGATTTGAAACCGTAAAATCGAAAAAGCTTCTGCTCAAATTGCAAAGGAATCTCATTTTCTAAATTCTCGAATGCTGAGCCTAGTTCTAATTTAGCCTCGAATTTAGCTCGCAATTTTCTCTCTAACTAAGAGATTATGTTTCGTAAACATTTTTTTCGTATAGATTTTCCATCGAAGGACACATATACACATTTTAACAATTCTTAAAATAATTAAGTACAACGTAACTTAAGTATATCATGATTTTCAAACAGTCTTACTCAAGGGAATATCGTATTACAAAACTAGTCGACATAATAAAATAAGGATCATATCAATTGTAAAAGAAGAGCGATCGGATGTGCGCCACAAAATTAAATATAAGAATAGGAATTTTATACTGCTATTAATTTAAAAAAAATACTGTTTTAAAGTATCCTGATTCCTTTCTTTATTCATTACGAACATTATTATGTCCGCATTATATGTGCTCTAGGGTGGTCCAAAAATTAAATGCAAAATTCCATGTTTTTTTTCAAATCGGTCAATATTAAGACGTGCCCCGGATTTTTGAAACTAACATGGGATTTTAAATGGGAAAAGCCAGTACTTAAAAATGTTCAAGGAATAATTTAATCCCCATGCATTTTAAACTTAACGCCTTAATCCCTTTGTATTGTACCCGAAAAATGCCCCGAAAAATGCAAAAGAAGTTTCATGTAAAATTCATGATAAAACGAAATTTTAAAAATAATTTTTGTATTCTGTAAGTGACAAGTTTGCAAGTATTTATGAACTGATTATACATTGGTTAAACGATTATTAAAATTTTTTAATTTTCCCTATAAATCATGAAAGGTTCATATTTTCTGGAATTAATGACACACTTAATGAATTTTAGGAGTAATATTTTTTGTCTAAGACATTTGGAAATTGTTTAAACAATTTTAATTTGATTACATTTTTTCCCACCAAATCATGAAAATTTAGTACTTTCTTGAAATAATCACACCGTTAATCTGATGGAGAAAATTCTAGTTTTATAAATTTCTTTACACTGTGTCCCTCATTATAAAAAAGTTATACCTCAATTATTTAATTATTATTTGCTCAAAAAATTTTTTTCATTATATTATGAATACACAAATTAACTGCCCCATTAATCCTCCATAAGAAAAAAGGAACTATCCATAATATGACGAAACAAATTGTTCAAAACAAATTGTTCAAACAAATAATAATTGTTTAAAGAATTGAGGGATAACTTCTGAAAGAAACAATATCTTAATAAGGACCAAGATAGTGTAAGGAAATTTAAAAAACTAGAATTTTCTCCACCTTTCCCATGAAGGGTCAGAAGTGAATGATTTATAATGGTTTAAAAACAACGCTTTTTCCTATTTTCCAACGAGCTTTTTTATTTTCCACGCTCCTCCCTAATTTCCCACGCTTTTTCTTATTTTCCCCAATTTTTTTCCTATTTTCCTACGCTTTTTACTATTCGCCCATGGTTCTTCCTTTTTTTTTCATGATCCCTCCTATTTTCCTACTCTTTTTCCTATTTTCCCACAAGCCTTTTTATTTTCCACGCTCCTTCCTATTTTCCCATGCTTTTTCCCATTTTTCCACGCCCCTTCCCATTGTCCCACGGTTTTTCCTATTTTCCTACGGGTTTTCCTATTTTCCACTCCCGTTTCTATTTTCCCAGGCTTCTTCCTATTTTCCCATGCTTTTTCCTATTTTCCCACGCCCCTTCCCAATTTCCCACGCTCCTTCTGTTACGGGTTTGCTTGCATAAAATTACAATTTTTGAAAAAATCAAAGGATAATTCTAAGTAAACTTGATTTGAAATCATGACTATGCAAGATAGAAATATGTATAAACTTATTATATTTATTAAGTTATTTATTGAACCATTATTAATCATCCACTTCTGATCTTTCATGCGAAAGGTGGAAAACTTCTAGTTTTTTAAATTCTCTTAATTTAAAAAAAATTTTTAACAAAAAATAATATTCCTAACAACCAGAAAATAGAAACTTTTCATGATTTGACAGGAAAAAAATCGAAGCAAATAGAAATTGTTTAAACAATGGAAAAATAACGTTATAAAAAAATATTATTGTCAACATTCACTTCCTATGTGATGAATTCCAAAAAATACTTTTTGTGATTTACATGAAAAATTGAAAATTTGTAACAAATAATTGTTTAAATAATTTGAAATTTCTTCAAAAATACTTGTCACTCATCGAATACCAAAAATGCATGCTGAAAAAATTCAAAAAAAGCCCGTCTCTAGCATGAATTTAAAATAAAATTGTTATTTTGTATTTTTTGGTTATTTTCCGGACACAATACAAAGTGTTTAGGGCCTCAAATTTAAACATTACGGGGTGGAAATTATTCCTTGAATATTTCTCAAGATGTGACTGAAATTCAATTGACAAAAAGTTAATAACAAGTAGTTTTTTCCCATTTTTTCGAAAACTGAGTTTCTCTGGCAGAAAAAAAGTTTTTTTTTTGGACCACCCTAATGTTCTCTCTAGATTAATAACCTTTTTTTAATAATCATTTGGCAAGCAGATCGAGACGAAACTAACATTATTTTGAACTATTTAACTTTGAGATTATGCTGCTGCTTTTTAGGAATTTGAAAATACTATTACGTATAATATAACGTTACGTACTTGAAATATTTGAAAATATAAAACATAGGAATTTATCTGAAAAATGAAATTTGTTGCGTTGTAAAGCTAGAAAAAATGTTCAAAATAATTCTAAAATGGATTAGAACATTGCTCGAAAATGATTTAATAATTCAATATCGACGGAATTTATATTAAACGTAACAAAACAAAAACAAAAAACAATTCCTTTTTGTGCAGCCCACAAAATACGTATAAGTTCTGATCAATTCGATAACTTCAATTCCTGCATACTACCAGTTGGTTCATAAAACTCCAAGAACACCTAAAGTTTCGATATGCTACTTGTTCACCTTGCGCAATTAAATTACTACACACGGTCTGATATACTTTAATCTCTATGTGGCAGTAAATTTATACGTCTACGGTCTGCCTGAGAATCCTATATTTTCTGTCTAGAATCGCTACTCAAGGTTTTGTGTCACTTGAAAACGGTAAACTGACTGAAAAGGTGCCAGAATTCCAATTACGAATGAATCGATAAATTAGTCTTAAAAGAAAAAATAATAATAATAAAGAAATTTGTACATTACACAAGCAGGAAAAAAGTTGCCATCCGAATTTCTCAAGTATCACAGTTGTTTTGAAAAATATACAACGAAATGCGAAAGCTGATAAGGAATGTTGCTCCCAATAAACAAAAAAAAAAATAAAAATAAAAGTAGGATAGATTCGATTCTCAAGTAGCATCAGCTAATTTTATAGAGTAGCGATCGTGAATTATCAATTCGTTTTCTAATGTCAATTCGTTATCTAATATCAATTATTTCCTAATATCATTCGTTACTGTCAATTAATGATTTACGAATTTCGGAAGCAGTTTGTTCGTTCTGCGAGACTGCTAAGTATCTTGAGCACTTCTCTTACTTCTAACTGGAAGGAAATACGTTTAATTTAGAACCTTTTCAAGTAAGAAAGGCTCTTTAGGATTGACTGGCAGTGGCTTTATTTTTGGACTTGCGACCCAGAAGTTTTCGGAAGGAGGACGTCCATCTTGAGCGGGTGAATCCTGTGTTTCGCTGAGCTTCTTCGGTGCTCGAGGATTCACTCATTTTGCGACTGCTGCCACCGCATTCGTAAGACCGTGACCTGCGATCTCCTTGTTCCGAAGAAAACCTGCAAGGAACGGATCTTTGATTTAAGGTTGAAGAATGAGGAGGTGCTTTAGGATTGTGTGCTAATTCTACTGAATCAAGGTGCGAAGAAATTTGTGGTCGGAATCCATACCCTGAGTCCGAGGAGAAAGCTCTTGCGGTCTGTGGAGCACTGGAGTTTGTGGAAGATAATGATACTTCGGCGGCAGGTGTATTGGGGTATTCTTCGTCGTCTTCGGAGCTGCTGCTAGAGTCGTCGATGTAACCAATTCCTCGGCCTAAAGGCGAGCTTGTTCGCAAGGGTGGCAAGACTGATGGTGTGCTGGGACGCAACCAAGTTCGCAAATCCTGGAGTGGAGCTTGAAGGCAGTTGAAGAGTTTTCCGCTGAAAGAGAAACTTAGGTTAAAATAGGGCTCAGATTGACTAGACTAAAATGCTTGAAAAAGTCGCATTAGTCGCAACAAAATATTACGAAAGTAGCACGGAACTGAAGGGCTTGAAGAATTCCGAATCTGGGTTTAAAATATTGCGTTCTGAACTGTTAAGCTTGTCAACTTGGATTATTTTCAAATGAGAGAAGATTACAATTTACATTCCTTTTGAACTTCAGTAGCATTTATTTTTAATACCTTAAATCTGAAATTACTCAACAATGAAGGCTTTAAATTTGATGAAATTTTTCCTTTTTTAATAATACGGACTTCACAGCCAAAATGCTCTCGAAACATGGTGATTTAGGAAAATAGGGAAAAACATTCGTCCAATTAAAATTAATATAGATACAATATTGAATTCAATATGAAATTCTTTAAGTTTCTAAGATTTCGAGTCGAAATATATTGCATCTTCAACAAAATATTTGAATTTTTAACCAAAAGAGACACATTTTCTACCCAAAAACGAATGTTGAACAATTTGAATTTAATTTATATCATTTTAATTTAATTTAATTATTTAAAATTACTTTTAATTTTAGTTTTTAACAATTTTAACTTTGTAACAAACAAAAAAATGAATTTTCAACGAATTAGTTTAATTTTGAAGAATTTAGTTTTCAAGTTAAAAAGTCGAAGGGTTTAGAGAAGAGTTGAATTATCAACTTGAAAAGACACATTTTCAACAAAAAAGATCATTTTAAACCAGAGAAATTATATTTTCTACCAAAAGAGATGAATTTCAACCACATAGTTGAATTTTAAGTTTACAACGTTAATTTTCAATAACAACAAAAAATAAACAAATTTTTAACAAAACAATTACATTTTTAACCAAAGAAATGAATCTTAAAAAAAAGAATATTTTACAAAGTAATTCAAATTTCAACCAAGTAGTTAAATTTTATAACACAGTTGAATTTTAAGTTTACAAATTTAATTTTCAGCCCCAAAAAAAGGAATTTTCAACAAAATAGTTAAATTTTGAACCATAGAGACCCAACGATGAATTCTGAACAAAAAATATAATAGATTATATTTCAACCAAAAAATATGAATTTTCAATAATTCAGAAACTTACATTTTCAGTTAAAAAAAATAATTTTCAACAAAAATAAAAAACGAATTTTCAAGAAAATGATTAAACTTTCAACCAAAGAGACGAAGTTTTAGCCAAAAAATGATATATCAACAAAAAATATAGTAGTTCATTTTTGAATCCAAAAAGAGTTCAATTTTCAATGAAAAACAGTTAACGACGAATTTTCTACAAAATATTTGAATTATCACCCAAAAAATATTTTCTACCAAAAAGAATAATTCTCAGCGAAACAATCGAAGTTCTGACCAAAAAAGATTAATTTTCTATAAAAAAATAAATAAATTCTCCGTTTACAAAGTGAATTTTCAACCAAAAAAGTAATTTCCAACAAAATAATTGAATTTTCAACAAAATAATTAAATTTTGAACAAAAAAGTTAAATTTTTAACCAACTACATGAATGTTCAACTAATAAAAATGAAATTTCAACCTACAAAGATGAAATTTCAACCAAATTGACAATATTCAAATAAAAAAAGTGCATTTTTAGCCAAATAGTTAAATTTTCAAGCCCATAAAACGAATTTTTCAGAAGACAGTTCAAATTAAAAAAAAGTTTATTTTTAACCAAGAAAGATGAAACCTCTACCAAAAGATGAATTTCCAATCCAAAAGAGCGAATTTTATATCCAAAAAGATGACAGTTCCGCAAAAACGTTGAATTTTCGATAAAAAAATATGATTTTTTACCAAAATATTTGAATTTTCAAAAAATAATGAAATTTTTAACCAAATAGTAGAATTTTCAACCAAAAAAGATGAATTCTGAACCCAAAATAAAATAAAAGACTTTTAAAATAAAAACAATTAACTTTCAACAAAAAATAGTTGGAATAATTCATTAATTCAGTTCGCATTTAAGCGAAAATGAAAAAAATGGTTCTTTTGATAAAAAATAATTGAATTCGACAAAAAAGATTAATTTTCAACGTAAAACTCTAAACTTTCAACAAAAAAGTTAATTTTCAACCAAATAGTTCAATTTTGAACCGAAGAGATGAATTTTCAACAAAAAAAAGATTTCAATTTTAAATGAAAAAGAAATTAATTCGACAAAAAACACGAATTTTCAACAAAATCAGTTAAATCCACAATCAAAAGAGATGAATTAAAAAAAAAAGAAAAAACGATTTTCTACAAAACAATTGAATTTAAAAAAAAAAGTTATTTTCAAGCTAAAAAGACGAATTATTTTACAAATTGTTAAATTCTCAAGCCAAAAATACAAATTTTCTACAGAACAGTTGAATTTTCAACATAAAAGTAAACTTTCACCCAAATAGTTGAATTTTCGACAAAAAAATATGAATTTTCAACAAAAAAGTTAATTTTCAATCTAATAGTTGAATTTTCAACAACAAAATTTAATTTTAAACCTAATTGTTAAATTGTCAACCTACAAAGATGAATTCTCAATCAAATTGTAAAATTTTCAAACAAAAAAGCTTACATTTTTTTTCATACAAAAAAGATGAATTGTCTATCCAAAAAGATGAATTTTCAACAAAACAGTTGAATTTTCGACCAAAATAGTTGAATTTTCAACAAGATAATTAAAGATAATTAAATTCAAGGTGAATTAAAAAAAAAGTAATGAATTGAAAACAATTTTGAAATATGAAGAAACTTTTATGAATTCAGTAACTTTGAAATGAGCTTAGAAAAATTCAAGAGAATCCCAAAGAATTTAAAAGAATTCAGGGTGAATTTCCAAAAATAATTTCAAATCTCTTAAAATCTTTGAAACCCTACTAATTTCTAACTAAAAAATTACTAATATCTACAAAACAATTAAAAAAAATTGAATGAATTGGAATAAGTTTTAAAAATCGAAAAAATCCGATTATTTTTGTAAAATTTGAGTGAATTTAGAGGAATTTAAGGGAAACGAGAAGAATTCGACGAAATGCATAAAAATTCAAGGTGAATTAAGAAAAAAATCAAATGAATTGACAAAAATTTATAAATATGAAGAAAATTTAAAAATATGAAAAAATTCATTGAATTGAGTAAGTTTGAAATGAATTTTAGAAAAAATTAAAGAGAATTCAAAAGAATTGGATGAAATGCCTAAAAATTTAAGGTGAGTTTTAATGACTTCAAGATGAATTAAACAAAAATTTTAAAAAATCCATTAAACTGAATAAAATTGAGTGCATCTAGAAGAATTCAAAAGGATTTAAAAGAATTCAGGATAAATTAATACGAATTCAGGGCGAATTCCAAATGAATTGCAAAAAATATTGGAAAATCTCTTAAATCATTGAAACCTACGAAATCCCTCACTTCTTGTGAATAAATTCTTTGAAATCCATTAAAATATTAAAATCCCTTAAAATTATTAAAACCCTTGGAAATCCCTTGAAATTTTTTTAATCTCCTGAAAATGCCTTGGAATCTTTTAAAATACCATAAAATATTTCAAAGTCTTTGAAATCTCTTCAAGCTATTGAAATAAATGAAAAATTTCTGGGAATCGTTAAAATTTCCTAAAATATTTCCAATCCTTTGAAATCCCTTGAAACTTTTTAAAGCTCTTGAAAATTCATGGGAATCTTTTAAAAAACCCTGAAATATTTGTAATCCTTTGAAATCCTATTAAATTACTGAAATCAATTAACAATTTCTTTATGATCTTTTAAAATAACCTAGAATATTACTAATCCCTTAAAATCTTTTGAAATACCTTAACATTTTTTGAAGCTATAGAAAAAGCCAAGGAATTTGAAAAATACCTTAAAATATTTAAAATCCCTTGGTCATTTTATGAATTAATCTGCAGAACCAATTATTTAAAAACATTTTAAAAATCAAAAAAATCAAGTGAATTATGCAAAATTGAATAAATTTATAAGAATTGTAATGAATTAAAAAATTCAAAAGAATTTGAAAGAATTCAGGATAAATTAATAAGAATTCAGGGTGAAATCCAAAGAATAATTTTAAATCTCTTCAAATCTTTAAAACCCTGCGAAATAACTCATTTTTCTGGAATAAATTCTTTAAAATCCACTAAAATGTTATTAAATCTCTTCAAATGATTAAAATCAATACAAAATTCCTCGGAATTTTTTTAAATTCCCTAAAGTATTTCAAATTAAAAGCTCTTGAAAATGCCTAAGAAGTTTTAAAAATACCCTAAAATCTTAAAAATCCCTTCAAATTATTGAAATCTATTACAAATTTCTCGGAATCTTTAAAAATAATCTGAAATATATCAAAAAATTCAAGACAATTCAAAAATAGGTATAGATCTGAATTAAATAGTGATTAACCCATGAGCTAATTTATTGATGGAAAAGTGACTATTGTGATCATTTCATTTAAAAAAGTGAATAAAAAATGATTTGAGAAAAAAGTGACTAATAGTGACAGTGTGTGGCAGCCCTGATTATTTTTTACAGTTACTTCTTACAGGAATTCCCTGATTTTTGCTAATTTTTTTTTTAATGCTCTTGGAAGCTTTGATCTTATTATAAATTTTTTTGAATTTCCATTAAGGGGCTGCAAATAGGGTACCATAGGGACCAAATCTTGAAAAAAGGGTACTTTAGGGACCTTAACTGAATCATAGAACTTGAACCTAAACTTACTCATCGCGATAATCATCAACATCAGCAAAGGTGCGTCTCGCGTAGACACATACTGAACATCTGCGTCTGCGTCTACAAGATGTGGCATGAAACGCAGCAGCACGAAGATGCCGTGCAGCATACCTCAAGGATGCAGCTTCATGGGTTACTTCTTCTCGTCGACGACGTTCAACTCCAACTTGGTCTTGCTCCACTCTCAGTTTGTCCTTCAACACCTCATTCTGAAATCAAGAAACGATCATTAATTTTTTACAAATCCCAACTTTTTGTCAGCTAAAAAAGGTCTAATTGCTCAAGGGCTCAACACTACCGGTCTAAATTTCTAATGGAACCAGCTAAAAAAGAGCAGTGCGTACATTCATGAGAAGTGGAGTATTGGGTGAAAGTTTCAACCTTATTACTTTGCCTTATCTAAAAGACTTTCTTCCTTAATAACTGTCTCAAACTAACGGGTACTGAAATACAGCATTCTGATTAGATTGTTCGTGCGAGATTAATATCTCGTGATGAGAGAATCTCTTAACTCAAGAGTCGTTTTCTGGAAAGAGGCGAGAAATCTCGAATATATGGAAACCTGAGATGGCTTTTATTAGTAACAGTTTGTAAGTGAAGCAGGAAATGACCAGGATTCTCGGTTGTGAAGTAAGAACAGATTTGACCAAGTTTTCTCTCATTTGAGCTTGACCTCTCTGTCAATCAATCAATCAATCAATCAATCAATCGAGGTTTGCCTCGAACAATTTTTTAGTTTCGGTTAGTATCAGCCTCTCAGTATTAGAAATTAGTTTTTACAATAAAGCAATTCATTATCAATCGGATTCAACTGAACAGACTGTGTTACAAAAACGTTCGTTTAGAACTTTCACCTCGATTTTCTTAACCCCAGATCCAATAATTATTCAAGGAAAAATACATTACATCAACGAAAAAATATCAAAGTCTCGGACTTTTTCCTGATTTAATATGAGCTACGCTCAAGATATCATTTTCAAAGCACGTTAATTTCATTTCCAATAATAAAAACTTTTCTTTCCTAGGAACACGGAAGGCTTGATTAATCGATGTGCGTAGAAACTATAAGGAAGACCAACGATAGAAAAAGTTTGAAGCTTTCATAAGAGTAAATTGTAGCTCTTAACTATAAAGTATTTTTCACATCGTTCTAGCATGCAACAGGTGAGTCATAGTTAATTAGCGTCCCAGACAATAATTAGAGGAATCGTTTCGTCATCGCTGAGAATGGTATTTGTGATTTGTAGCCTCAGTACAAACATCACAGCCCAAAATGCTTTCAAAACATGGAAAAAAGGGGGGCTTTAAACGAAAATAGAATAAATTTTCTTAAATAAAATCAAGGTTGGTACCACTTTGAATTCAATTTAAAACGCTTTAAATTTGTAAAATTTTAAGTAGAAATATATTGCATTTTCAACAAAATATATGAATTTTTATCCAAAATATGAATTTTCAACCAAGGAGAACAACTTTCAACTCAGAAAGTTAATTTTTAAACCAAAAATAGAATAGTTAAATTTTCAATTGAAAAAAAAAGTTATTTTCAACCAAAAAGAAACGAATTTTCAACAAAATAGTTTATTTTTCAACCAAAGAGATCAATTTTCAACTAAAATGATGAATCTTCAACTAAAAAATGATTTTTTTAACAAAGTAGTTCAACAAAAAATTCATTTTCAACCAAACAGTTGAATTTTCTACAAAACAGTTGGATTTTCAGCCCAAAAATATAAATATTCACTAGAAAAGTTATTTTTCAATCAAATAGTTGAGTTTTCTATCCGATTGTTGAATTTACAAGCCAAAAAGTTGATTTTTCTACAAAACAGTTGAATTTTAAGCCCAAAAATATGATTTTTTAAACGAAATAGTTGAATTTTCAATAAAAAAAAATTCAATACAAAAATTTAATGTTTTATTAATGTTAAAAAAACATTGATATTAAAAGAGTTTAACTTTCAAATGAAAAAGACAAACTTTCAAATAAAAATAGAGCCGTTACATTTTTTGTTGAAAAAACGAGGTTTTAATAACAAAAAAAAAAGAATTTTTAACAAAATAATTGAATTTTCAAGCAGAGATGAATCCTCAACCAAAAAGTAAATTATTTATCAACCAAATAAATGCATTTTTAACTCAAAACAAGATTAAATTTCTACTAAAACAAATGAATGGTCAAACAAACAAGGGGAATTTTCAAGAAAAGAGTTGAATTTTAAAATATTTTAACTTTCAACCAAAAAATGGAATAGTTAAATTTTCAGTTGAAAAAATTAATATTACACAAAAAAAAGATTTTTTAACAAAATGGTTAAATTTCTAACCAAAGAGATGAATTTTCAACTAAAATTATGAATCTTTAATAAAACAAAAAAAAATGCATTTTTCACAAAGAAGTTCTAGTTGCAAACAAGTAGATGAATTTTTAGCCGAAAAGGATAAATTCTCAAATAAGTTAAAATTAGTTAAAACAATTATTTTTAACAAAAAAAAGAAGAATTTTTAACTAAATGGTCGATAATTTTTAAACAAAAAAGACCAGTTTTTTACAGAAGAGTTTTATTTTAAAATAAAGAAGATACACTTTCAATAAAAAATGGTATTTATAATTAAATTTTCAGTTGACAAAATTCATTTAAAAAGAAAAATAATAATTTTTAACAAAATGGTTAAATTTTCAAATAAATGGATAAATTTTTAACTAAAATGATGAATATTTAACCAAAAAAATGAATTTTTAACACAGAAGTTCAACTTTCAAACAAGTAGTTGAATTTTTAACCAAAAAAGATTAATTCTTAACAAAAATGAAATAGTTTTTATATCAACCGAATAGATTTTAATTTTAAATAAAAAAACAATCGAATTTAACGACAAAGACAAATTTGGACAAAACAGTTGAATATTCTAACCGAAAATATGAATTTTCAATCTAACAAAAAAGAATTTTCAACAAAATAGTTGAATGTCAATCAATCAAAAATATCGATCTCCAATTAAAAAAAGTTAATTTTCAATCAAATAGTTGAATTTTCAACACAAAAATATGAATTTTCAACCCAAAAAGATGATATTCCAACAAAACAATTGAATTTTCAACCAAAATAATTGCATGTTTAACCAAAAAAAGCGTATTTCCTACCAAACAATTGAGTTTTCAAGCAAGTAGTTGAATTTTCAACCTAGAAAAAAAACGAATTTTCAAGAAAAGAGATGAATTTTCAACTAAAGTGATAAATCTTCACAAAAAAAAATGAATTTTTAATAAAGTACCTGAACTCGCTCGTGAACTCGGAACGAAGTAGATGCATTTTCAACGACAAATGTAATAGTTGGTATTTCAACTAAAAAAGATTTTAATTTTAAATCGGAAACAATTTTATTAAACCAAAAATATAAACTTTCTACAAAACAGTTGAATTTTCAACAAAAGAAACTAATTTTCAACAAATAAATGGAATTTTTAACCAAAATAGTTGAATGTTCAGCCCCGCAAAAAAAAACAATTTTCTGCAAAAACATTATACATATTTTCAATTCGAAAATATGAATTTTCAACCCCAAAATATGAATTTTCAACAAAATAGTATTTTCAAAAAGAAAGTTCATTTTCAGCCAACTACTATAATTTTCGACCAAAAAATATGATTTTTCATCTAAATAGTTGAATTTTAATGTAGAATAGTTGAATGTTCAAAAAAATGAATTTTTTGCCAAACAATTAAATTTTCAATTCGAAAAAATGAACTTTCAACAAAAAAG
>CAKNYM010049767.1:67413-128513 GCA_932195095.1 Andricus curvator
TATCTACAAGACAGTTGAATTTTAATTTTTAAAAAAATATGAATTTCCAACAAAAATGATGATTCTTCAACAACAAAAAAAGGATTTTTTAATAAAGTAGCTCAAATTTGAAGCAAGTAGTTGAATCTTTAACCAAAAGAGATGAATTCTGTACCAAAAATATAATAGTCGACTTTTCAACCAAAACTAATTAACTGTTAAACAAAAATAGTTGGATTTTCTTATCAGGTTCTATTACTTCAGTTCGCATTAAAGCGAAAAAACGAGAAAAAAAGACAAAAATGGTAGTTTCTTGAAAACAGGGCAAAAGAGAAAACTTTTTAAAAAGAGAATAAGAGGAAAATAGGAAAATAGGGGAAAAGCTTTTTTTGTGGCTGATTCCAAACCAGTCTGTTCAGATCATTACATTTTCCAAATAGGAAAAGAAATAATCCAAAAAATCACAGATTTCTGAAATTGCTAATATTTAAAAACCATGGTCAAGATCGTCCTTGATGACACTCGATTTAATGTTGTGATAAAGAGGATAGACAAAATACCTCGCGTTCCAAGGCGTCTCTCTCCGCACGGATCACCGTAGCCTGTCTAATCACTTCCTGTCTTGCTCGCTCAAGGGATCTTCTTGTAATCTCGTTCTCGGCTGCTTGAATCTGCAGCTGTCTAAGTGCAGCTGCTTGCTCCTGCTCCAGACGATCACGTGCTGCCTTACAGGTGTCTCGGTCAGTCCTAACTCTATCAGCCTCATCCTCGAGACGCAAACTTCTTTCCAACTGCATAAAGAGTTCCTCCTCCTTGTCCCGAAGTTCCGACTCACAACCTTCCAGTCTCTTCTCCAACTTCCGTCTCATCTCTTCCAACTGGTCACGTTCAGCCTGAAAAATTACATTCATTAGAAATCAAATTGATCAAAGTCTGGGGTCTAGGTTAAAGACCCTGGCTTCAACAGGGTGGTTGCAAAACTTCATTTTTAAAATTCCTTTACATTTCCCGGACCATTAATCTTCAAAGATCAGCGGTCTGATCTTCTAACACTTTTAACACAGAATTTTTGATAAACTTCTTTCATAAACTTATATAAAATCAGATGAAAACTTGTTTACCCTCACTCAGAAACTCAATATCTCGGGAGAAAATTTTTTTTTAATTTAAACTGAAGATCACATTTTTATTGCAATCCGCAGCCTAGCCTGTTCCATTTTGTGGTCAGTGTCACTTTGAGATTGTCAGCTGACACATCTATTTCCTCGAAACTGGATAACTTTCTAATAAAATTTTAGCGAGCTTGAATCAGCAACATGTCATCTCGGAAGTGGGTTTTTGTCTTATCTTTAAGTGATGATTTTGATTCTACAGAATATTTTTTCGCTCTCCTGATAAATTCCGATTTTGCCGGCGGTTATACTGACCCTTTGGATAAATAGATTTTTCTTACTTCTGTGAATGTTTCACCATTTTTTTAACCAAATAGATGAATACTTGAGCTAATAAGTCGACTGTTTTAGAAAACAGTTAATTTTTGAAACCGGAAAGATCAATTTTCATCAAAAAAGTTAATTTTCAATTAAGAAAGATTTATTTTCAACCAAATACTTGAATTTTCAACCTACAGAAACGAATTTTCAAGCAAACAGTTAAACTCTCAAGCCAAACAGACGAATTTTTTGGAAGACAGTTGAATTTTCAACAAGAAGATGAATTCCCAATGAAACATGTAATAGTTGATATTTAAAAAAAAGAATTTTCAAAAAAATAGTTACATTTTCAACAGAAGAGTTGAATTTACAACAAAATAGTTGAATTTACAACAAAATAGTTTAATTTTCGACAAAATAGTTGAACTTTTAACCGAATAGTTGAATTTTCAACCTACAAAGATAAATTCTTACAAAAAATGTAACAGTTGATATTTCTACCAAAAAAGATGAAATTTATACCAAAAGAGATCAATTTTAAAACCAAAAAGATGAATTTTCAACAAAGAAGATTAATTCTCCACCAAAAAAAAGACGAATTTTCAACAAACTACATGATTTTTTAATCAAATACATTAATTTTCAAACAAAAAGTTGAATTTCCAAAAAAAATCTTCAACCGAGAATAAAAAAAAAAAAAAATTTCAGTAAAAAAATGTAATTTTAACAACAAAAAACGAATTTTGAACCCAAGAGATGAATTTTCCTACCAACAATATGAATTTCCAACAAATAAAGATTTTTCAGTTAAGAAACAAAAAATGTTGAACTTTCAAGCCGAAAGACGCATCTTCTGTAAAAAGTTGAATTTTTAACCCAGAAATATGAATTTCCAACAAAAAAGTTAATTTTCGAACAGTTGTATTTTTAAACGAACAAGAGTAAATTTCAAACCAATAAGATCACTTTACTGCCAAAACAGGTAAATTGCCAACTAAAAAAGATACATTTTTGACCGGAAATTGAAATTGTCAGTAATTGCCAGTAAAAAAAATTTCAACGACAAAAAAATCGATTTTTCAACAACATAGACAAATTTTCAGAACCAAAGTGATGAATTTTCCATCCAAAAAGACGAATGTTCAACAAATAAAGATTTTCTGTCAAGAAAGAAAAAAAAAGTTCATCCAAATTTTTGAACTTTCAAGCGCGAAGGCAAATTTCTGTAAAACAGTTGGACTTTCAACCCGAAAATATGAATTGTCAACAAAATAGTATTTTCGAAAAGAAAGTTCATTTTCAGCCAACCACTATAATTTTCGACCAAAAAATATGATTTTTCATCTAAATATTTGAATTTTAAAGTAAAATAGTTGAATGTTAAAAAAAATGAATTTTTTGCAAAACAATTAAATTTTCAATTCGAAAAAATGAACTTTCAACAAAAAAGTGAGTTTTTAACGATATGATTGAATGTTTTAACTAATTTTTTACTTTTCAAGACAAAAAGATTAATTATCTACAAGACAGTTGAATTTTAATTTTTAAAAAAATATGAATTTCAACATTTCAACAAAACAGTTAATTTCCATCCAGACAGTTGTATTTTTAACCAAAAAAGAGGAAATTTCAAACCAAGAATATTAATTTTCAACCAAAAAAGACAAATTTTCAACTAAAAAAGATCAATTTTCAATCAAAAATGGAAGTTACATTTTCAGTTGAAAAAACTATTTTTTAGCAAAAACTCTTTGAACTCTCAGTAAAAAAATTTATTTTCAACAAACAACAAAAACAAATTTCAGGCAATTAATTTTAAATCAAAAAAAGTTGAATCCAATATAAAAAAAATGAATTTGCAACAAAATAATTGAATCCTCAACCAAAGAAGATTAATTTTCAACCAAACAGTTCCATTTTTATCCAAAAAATAATAGATTTCTACTGAAGAAGAAGTAGTATAATTGTTAACAACAAAATATGAATTGGCAACAAAAAGTTAATTTTCTACCAAATAAAATAAATAGAAATACAAGGCATACACATTACTAACAAGAATATTATATTAGGATACCAAAATTTAAACTTATAACATTTTTAATAAAAATAAATTGTTTTAAAATATATTATCCTTATATGTAAATGTATTATTTTATTTAAAGTGCCTCTTATAAAAATTCCCTGACTTTTGCAAGATTTGTTAAAAATCCCTGACTTTTCCCTGACGTCCAGGTGTTCGCTGACCTACGACAACCCTCTTAAATGAGGCATTTGGTTAGAGACTTTCCATCATGATTTTGCTCTACTTTTCTCAATTAGCATTTTAATTCAAATGGAAATCTGATAATTCATCAATGAACTGATAATAATCCGCTCTAGTTTTTATGACTTTTTGATCAAGCCTGGAGTGAAATCATTCGCCGATCTCGATTAGTGGAATAGCTTGATAATTTAGTCTGATGAGCGGCAAAAGGCAAATCATCGGGCATTACGACCCCACCCTGAAATTTAATATGAATTAACGACCGACTTTCAGACAGGATCCGCAGGAAGTACAGTGAGACGTAGGCGCGCCAGGAACTCACGGATGTACAATATATTTAAACTATTGGTTGCAAGTACTTGTCGCCGTTCATGTAGACTGATCTTGATCTACAAATCATGTTCCAGAAACGGGAACACTCATTTATTCTCGGATTTATGAAAGAGAAGCAGTGTCAGGCCCCGGGCTGTAAATGTAAAAGCATTTTAAAAACAATTTAAAAACCATCTTCAGGGAGGCCGCAAAATTACATTTTCAAAATACTCTCACTTTTCCCTGACTCATTTTTCATTCTCCCTGTGACCAATGTGCATTATCACTAACTTTCTTTTTAATTAAAAAGAATTCAAATTAATTCGATTCATAATACTTCAAAACAATTCAAGTTAAATTCAAAGATATCAAATGAATTGGAACTTTTTAAAATAAATTTAAGGTGACTTTAGTGAAATGAAAAGAATTCAATGACATTGGAAGCAATTAAATATGATTGAATATGAATTAAACACAAACTAAATGAAAATTTAAAAAATTCATTAACTGCAACAAAAAGTTGAAAATCTCTTCAAATCTTTGAAGACTCACGAAATCCCTCACTTCTTGTGTTAAAATCTATTAAAATATGTATTATAAAATCCCGTGAAATTCTATGAAATCTGGTATTTTATGAAATCCTGGAAAATGATTAAAATAACTTGAAAGCGTTTAAAATCCCTTAAAATCAACGAAATCCTCGGAAACTTATAAAATCTCTTGAAATCATTAAAAATATTTTAAAACCTTATAAGTCCTGTTCATTCCATACCTTCCGAAATTCAAGAAAATTCTTTACAACCACATAATTTGTTAAATCCTTAAAATTATAAAAATCCCTTAAAATTTGTTTAATCTCTTGAAAATACTTTGGAATATTTTGAAATACCCTAAAATATTACAAATCCTTAGATAACCTTTCAAATTATTGAAATCAATTTCAAATTCCTTGGATACTTTTTAAAGTAAAATATTTCGAATTCTTTGAAATTCCTTGAACCTCTTTAAAGTTCTTAAAAATGCCTTGAAATCTTTTTAAATACCCACAAATATTTCAAGTCGTTGAAATGCCACTAAATTACTTAAATTAATTTAAAAATCTTTAGAATCTTTTAAAATACCTGAAAATATTTCAAAACTAATAAAAATCTTTTGAAAGCCCTTGCAATTTTTTAAAACCTCTTAAAGATGCCTTGAATTTTTTTAAAATACACTAAAATATTTCAAATCCTTTGAAACTTTTTAAAGCTTATCAAAATAACTTGAAATTTTCAAAATTGCCCTAAAATCTTTAAAGTTCTTTCAAATTCCTGCAAAACATTTAAATCAATTGAAAATTTAATAAAACATTTCAAATCTTTTGAAATACCCCGAAACTTTTTAAAGCTTTTGAAAATGCCTTGAAATCTTTAAAAATACGTCGAAATATTTTAAAACCTTTCAAATCTCTTGAAATCCCTTGAAATTTTTTTAAAGATCTTGAAAATTCCTTGGAATTTAAAAAAATACCATAAAATATTTAAAATTCTATGAAATCACTTCAAGTTATTGCAATATATTAAAATATTTTAAGATGTTTCAAATCCTGTAAAATATTTTGGAAAAACCTTGAAATATTTGAAAATCTTTCCAAATTCCTCAATTATGTGAATAGATTTTTTGAAATCCATTAAAATAGTATAAATTCCCATGAAATTATTACATGAAACCTGATATTTCCTAAGATCCTGAAAATTGTATTAAAGTACCTTGAGGGCTTTTAAAATCCCTTAAAATAATTGAAATCCTGTAAAATCTTTGGAAATCCCTTGAAATCTTTTAAAATATCATAACACATTATAGAGTCAATAAAATCTTTCCATATCTTCAAAAATTCTAGTAAATTTTTGAAAACCTCATGAAATTTTTTTCAAAAAATTGAAAAATCATTTAAATCCTTGGAGAATCTTTGACATTTTTTTAATCTCTTGAAAATGCCTTGGAATCTTTTAAAATACCCTAAAATATTTAAAATCCTTTAAAATTCCATTATATTACTGAAATAAATTGCAAATTCCCTGGATTCTTTTAAAATACTCTTAAATATTTCAATTCCTTTAAAATCTTTTGAAATCCCATGACATTTTTTTAATCTCTTGAAAATTCATTGGAATTTTTAAAAATATCCTAAAATATTTTAAAATATCCTAAAATATTTGAAATCTTTTGAAATCCCTTGGAACTTTTTACTGCTCTTAAAAATTTCTTGGAATTTTTAAAAATACCCTAAAAGCTTTAAAATCCTTTGGAATCAGTCCAAATTACTGAAATCTATTCAAAATTCCTTGGAATCTTTAAAATACCCTAAAGTATTCAAAATCCTTTGAAACTTTTCAAAACTCTTGAAAATTCCTTGGAATTAAAAAAAACCCTATAAAATCTTTAAAATCCTTTGGAATCACTTCAAACTGTTAAAATATATTAAAAATTGCGTGGAATCTTTTAAAATACTCTAAATTATTCCAAATCCCTTGAAATCTTTTGAAATCCCTCGAAACTTTTTAAAGCTCTTCAAAATTCCACAAAATATTTAAAAATGATCTAAAATCTTAAAAAGTTCTTTGAAAGCCCTTTAAATTATTGAAATCTTCTAAGAATCTTTTAAAATATGGGAGACCACTCTACAGTAGATAATCATTAATTTGAAATAATTATAATGTACGTAATATAATTAATTTAATGTAATTAATAGTTAAGACACGATACGTGTTAATATATTAAAATTAGAATTAATCATTTTACTTATATTTGTGCTTATAATCAATGATTATCTACTATAGGATCATTATCTACTGTAGGGTGGTCTCCCCTTTTTTAAAAGAATCCTAAAAGTTTTAAGACATTTCAATAAATTGAAGGGCTTTCAAAGAATTGTTTAAGATTTTAGATATCGTATCGTGTCTTAACTAATAATTACATTAAATTAATTATTTTACATACATTAGTATTTGAAATGAACGATTATAATTCAAGAAAATTCAGAAATAATTATGGACTTGTATACAATAGTGGTTAGTCCCCCCATGGGTTACTTTATTAAAAGAAAAGTGACTAAAGTGATCTTTTTATTTTATTTTTTTTTACTAAAAGTGACTATGATAGTACTTAAACTGTTTCCTACAGAAATTCCCAGATTTTTGCCATTTTTTTTTCAAAATCCCTGACTTTTTCTGACCAACAAAATTCCCTGATATCCAGATTTTCCCTGGCCAGTGGCTACCCTGTATAAATACAAAAGCATATTAAAACCAATTTTAAAAACATCATTCATCGAAAAAAAACTTTCGTTCCTGATTTAAGGAAATTGAGTTCAAGATTCTAGAGACTTTAGTACTTTAAAAGAGTCTAGTCAGTTTATGGCTTAAGTAGAACAGACAGCCGGGATCTACGAGAACTTTTTTCATGATAGTTGATGAGAGGTACTTAAAATATTTAACGTTTTTTTAATGGAACGAGTGTGACCATCAGCGGAAATAAAGGTTCCAGATCTTGGAATTGTACCAGGAAGCTGCTCCAGTTTCGGGAACTGACAAGACTTGTAATCAGCAAAACGAGAATTCTCATACCTGTAATCGCGTGTAGGCAGCACATTTTTTTTTACAATCATTCAACACGTTTAACAATTTCAACATGATGTACAGTAGAATGTTTTAAAATGACTGTTCTTCAGAGAGGGCAACGATCCCCTCAATTCGGTTCCAAATACGAAAAAAAGAAATTGGATATTTTTGAAAAAGTAACTTTTTAGGGTTTTTGAAATAATTTCTGTAGATCTAGGAAAATGTTGCGGGAAAGTTATAGGACATGTAGAGGATTTTCCAACGAAGAATTCTATGTATCAATCATATGGGTTCGCCATCCCTAACATACCCCCACAGTGCCCTGAAAAGTACCCCTAAATCAAAAAATGTCAATTCTGCACGAAATCTATCCTTTGTTTAAAAAAATTAAATTGGTTTTGACAACTAGTCATTGACGAAAACATAAATTTCATTTTTTATATTCATGAATTGTTTAAAGTAGAAGCAATTTGTGAAATGAAATAAGCAAACCGAGCGTTTAGAGGAAAATTAGAATTTTATCAAATTTTTTTAATTTAATTGATTTGTCTAAATGACAGTTCCCCGATATGGGTATATTAGGATGAAACTTTGTTTTGTATTTTCTGATATCAAATACAAATAATTTGGGAAACAAAATCCGGAAACCGAACGTTTAGGGGAAAATTACAATACAACAATTGTTATTGCTGACAATTTATATTTACGTTCATAAATGTTGCGAACTTCAGTTAAATATTTTATGTAATAATGTAGAAAAGCTGATTTTTAAATCATTTTATTCATCTTCGAAGTTAAAAATTTAAAAAGGTCAAAACGACATAAGGGATAAGATTTCTCGCTACAACTGAGTGATGTATCATCAACAATCAACACCCGTTAGCGCCATGAAACGTAAATCACACCATTTTTAATTAACCTAACGACAAAGCAATTGACACTAAACTGTAAATACCTTCATAAACGCTTCCTGAAAACTGTACTTGAAATTACCAGGCAATTTTCGTTTAAACTTCCATTCTGCAGATTATGAAAATTACATTAGTTTTACAATTTATTTAAAATTTCTATGTAAAATACTTATTATATATTATATATATATTATCTAAAATAATAGGTAAGCAAAGACAATATTTTAGATAATTGATAGAAATTGATGTTTTAACTTCTCCTAATGTTTTGTTGTCTTGTCTTAATGTTTTCATGACTTGTCTTAATGTTTTGTCTTAATGCCTTGTCTTAATATTTTGATGTCTTGTCTTAATGTTTTGAAGTATTGTCTTAATGTTTTGATGTCTTGTCTTGATGTCATAACCGATGTTCAAATATTGTAAATATTCTTTCAAATCTAATGATTTTTTTTATTAAAAGTATCAATTTTAGACGTAAAAACACTAACATAACATAAAAAGAAAATGATTGAAGATTGTATATCTTCTTTTTATTAAAAATAACGATTACCGGCGAAAAACAATAACATAATACGAAATTATTAAAAGATTCTAAATTTTATTCAAATTATAATAATTTTTGTTTTAAATAAACGCTTTCATGTGAAAAATGTTAACATAACCAGAAACTGTTCAAAAATTCCAAATCTTGTTGAAACTATTAATTTTGTTTTAAAATATCAGTTTATGGTGTGAAACGCTAACGTAACCTAGAAATATTATAGAAAATTATGATCCTTTGAAATCTAACGTTTTTGGTTTAAAAACGATTTTTCTTGTAATCTTCTTAAAATTTTAATGTTTTGTATTAAAAATTCCGACGAAAAACGCCAAAATAATTCAAAACTGTTTAAAGATTCGAAATCTTGTTCAAATTGTAAAATGTTTAAAAAAATATGAACATTTAAAATCTAATGATTTTTGTTTAAAAAAACTGATTTCCTGTCAAAAACGTTATAATATAACCGATAACTGTTAAAAATGGCAAGTCTTGTTCAAGCGTCAATGATTTTTGTTTTAAAATACCAATTTTTGGGGTAAAACGCTAACATAACCTAAAATTGTTAAAAGTTGTGAGTCGTCTTTGAAACCTTTTTTTTTTTTGTAAAATTAACAATTTTCGACGAAAAATGCTAAAATAATAAAAAATTTCTAAAAGATTTTATAATGAATTTTGAAAGAAATTAGAATGATTTTTTCTTTTAAAATGTCAAGTTTCTGTATATAACGTTAACATAACCTAAAATTGTTAAAATTTGTGAATTTTATTAAAGTCTTTTATTATTAATATTATTAAAAATACCCACTTTCGACGAGAAGCACAAACATAATACAAAATTGTTAAAAGTTTCTAAATATTGTTCAAAACATAACGAATTTTGTTTTAAAATACCAATTTTTAGTGTAAAACGCTACCGCACTGGTGCAAAACTCCTGAAATTGTTTGAAAACGGGGAATATTTATGACGATTTTCATTTTAAAAATGCTCATTTCAGTGAATAAAAAAACTAAGACACTAAAAAAAAGCACAACCCTAAAACGTGTATAATATTTATAAAAATGTTTTAGATAATGTGTAGAGATACATCGTTACACGAATTTTTTTATAGGATAAATTATAAAACATAATGGAAAATAACTTTCTCAAGTTGGCTTGAACTTTGAGGAAGTCTTGTAATTGTAAAAAAATTTATGAATCAGATTACATTTGCAGAGAGAAAGTGGTGATCCGTAATGCTGAAGAGAGTAAAAAGCATCGCAAGGATTTATTTTTTGTTCAAAAGGATCGAATTTTGTTATAAGTCAAGAAGAAGATCTGAGGAAAGATCTCTTGTTCAGAACATCATTATTTTCATCTAATTTTCTTTAATTTAACGCTCCTCGTTTAATTTAATGGCTCCCTTATCATTCACGGTGCGTTTATCGCGTACATTAATGAACTTTGAATTTCGTTGGCTTTCTACTTTGTTGAGAAAAGCCGTGCGTTTCTACGGCCATTATCCTTCGTTTGATATTTTATTGGACTCTCGAAGCATGAAATTTTCGCAATTATTGCTTTTCGCGAACACGGTAATGTTTAGATTCAAATCTGTTTACTGCACTTTTATAATACTTAAAAATCAAACTGTATACCCGGTCATCAAATATTTTTCCCGGTTATTTACAAAATTCAACAGCTAATGGAATGGCTTTTCTTATTCCCTTAATCGTTTTGTCAACACTTTTTTTAACTAGAATAATTTTTAAAGCACTTTTTAAATTGAAATAAATATTATCGCAGTTTTTGCTAGAATTAAACATGAAGAACAAATTCATTTTTTATTTTCATTTAGACATTTGTAGTTTTAAAATTAAATTAGTTATTTTAATTTTCTTTTCAGATTCTGCCAAGATTTGCTGTTTCAATGATAAAATAAAAAAAAAATGTAATTAAAAATTTTAACAAAATGTGTTACTTTTCTCAGACTTACAGGTTTTCCATGACCTGCGGCCCCTATCTTTTGAAATCTTTCGAAAAATTTAAAAACAGTCTTTTTTCAAAAATAACGAGATATTTTGTACCTGAGTGATTCTGAGACTTCAAGAATAGAACCTGTCTGATTTTAAATGGATTCAGTTGAATTTTCAACTTATAATGATGAATTTTCAACCAAATGGTCAAATTTTCAATCAAAAAAGATTAAACATCAACCAAAAACTGTGCCAAAAGACAAATATTTATGACAGTTGAATTTTCAAAAAAAAAGTTAATTTTTAACAAAGAAAGATGAATTTTCAATCAAAAAGGACTAATTTTTTATCAAAAAAAAGAAACTTTAAACATAACAATTGAATTTGCGACCAAAAAAGATACCTTACACAAAATAGTTGAATTTTCAACAAAATGATTAAATTTTCAACGAAATAGTTGAATTTTCAACATACAAATATACATTTTTAAATAAGAAAGATGAATTTTCTATCAAAGAAGAGGAATTTTTTATAAAAAAAAGACGAATATTCATCAAAACAGTTGAATTTTTAAGCTACAAATATGATTTTTTAATCAAGAAGATTAATTTTCGACCAAAAGCGAAAATTTCAACAAAATAATTAATTTTTTAACTAAAAAAGATCAATTTTCAACGAAAAATGATATAATTGAATTTTTAGCTAAAAAAAATAATTGTTAACAAAAAACAATGGAATTTTCAACAAAATAGCTTAATCTTCAACCAGATCAGATTATATTTCAACCAAGAAAGATTTTTCAGTCAAGAAACAAAATGCTAATCAAATTGTTGAATTTTCAAGCAAAAAAGACTACTTTTCTACAAAACAGTCGAATTTTCAACCCGAAAATATTATTTCTCAAACAAAACAAATTAATAATTTTTAATCGAAAAGTTGCACTTTTAACCAAAAAGTCGAACAATACTCAATCAAGGAAGATTAATTTTCTACCAAAAAAGACGAATTTTCAACTAAATAGCAACATTTTCAACTCTAAAAGATCAATTTTCAACCAAAAATGGAATAGTACAATTTTCAGTTGAAAAAATTAATTTTCAACTAAAATTATGAATCTTCAACAAAAAAATTGATTTTAAAAAAGTAGCAAAACTAAATGCCGAATATCCCACCAAATAGTTGAATTAACTTTTAAAAAATAGTGGCATTTTAAACGTTCAAAAATCAATTATATCAATTCCACACGAGACGAGATATGAAATTGAAAGTTTGAGAAAATAAAGAAAATTGACTACGGAACGTTTATTATTTTACTACTAAATTTTCACTACTAAAACTTTTACTACTAAAAGTTTTACTACTAAAAAAAAATGGTCAAAAATTATTTCTTTTGTAATTGGAAAAATTTATTAGTACATAAACGTTCTTTAGTTCCTTTTATTTATTTTCCCAAATTTTTAGCTTGAAATCTCACTTCGTCTGGAATTGGTATAATCCACAAAAAAATGTCGGTAAAGTAGGAATCGGATAAGTGTTTACATGCCCTTAAGGCCATGTGATGAGTGGGTCACGTGACCAGATTCCTACCTTACCGGCACTTTTTTTATTCATTAACTTATTTTCACACGAAGCGTCACATCGAGTTGAAAATTTGGGATAGTAAATAAGAAGCACTAAGAAAGGTGGGTCTCGTCCTGAATTTTTATAATTATGAAAAAAGTTTTTTTTTGTACATAATTTTTTTTTCTTTTTTCATGATTATTAAAATTTAGGACCAGACACACCTTTCTTAGTGCTTCTTATTTATTATCAAAAATTTTCAACTCGATGTGGCTATTCGTGTGAAAATAAGTTAGGAAATTAAAAAAATGTCGATAAGGTAGGAATGCGGTCACGTGACCCACTCGTCACAAGGCCTTAAAGTACAACATTCAAATACGCATAACTTCGTAGAAAATTATTTTTTCGAAAATTAGAAAAATACGTGTCGCCTAAATTTCTAAAAAAAAAAAAAACATATTTTCTCCTGGAAGTCAAGGCTGGAAACCCATGTGGAACCTATTAAGGAATTTATTACGGAACGTGTGGAAAACAACCAGATTTTATTGGTTAGATCATGGCTTGTTGATTGATTCAAAAAGCCAAAAACAAAGAAGAAGAAGATATCAAATAGATTCGTCCCGAAAAGAAAAAAAATGTATAAACCAACGAAATTGGGAAGGTCTCACTGCGAATGATAAATTTCCAGTGAAGTGAAATTTTTGTTTACCTTGCAAGACAGCGAAATGGGCCATAAATTAACGTATTATAGATTATTAGAAATGAAATTTGTGGGTGGGCTCGAGTGGCTAGACTTATTTCAAAATCTAGATTTGCTGATACAAGATATATGGAAAGTAATCGAAGTGAGGGTGTAATCGTGTCATTGTTCAATTGTTTCAATTGTTCAATGAACGGCCCGCTATTTTCAGGCCAGACTCTCGATACCTGCCTGCCGGCCTGCCTGCCTGAGTCACCAGATGGAAACGTGCTACGTGCTGCTTGCTGCAAGTCCTCGAAAGTCTCTGCTATGTAACTTGTCCAGGAGTACCTGGCTTTTAAGGAGTACTCGCGGGAACCAGCTTTCAGAACTCTCGGCTTTGACAGCCTCGAGTCCATTGACACTGAACAATGGTGCTGAGAAGCCATAATTGTAAACATCTAAATTACTTCCAGCTGGCAATTTCAAAATACTTTCCGGAATATACCCATGTAGAAACTGCCCCATTTGTCCCCATTTCAATTAGGGCAGTAGTCAGAATCTCACTAGAACAACTGGACTAGTAAGTTCTAAACAGGACCCTTCAAGGCACTGCTAAGATTTTTTATTCCTCATGACTAGAAAAAACTATGTGCCTCTAGTTAGGCCCTAATCTTGTATTTGAGCCAGGCTCTAGCTGGTTCCTGATTTAGATAAAAGAACCAAGAAATTCTAGCCAGGCACTGGTCGGGCGTTAGTCAGCATACCCCAGATAAATTTCCTGAAGATGGTGCTGTAGTATATATGATGCAGTGCCATCTTCAGAAGTTTGTATGCACTAAATCATGTTTTAGTAAACAGGCGAATGGCTGCCTCAACAACACGTGACAGCAAACTGAAATTTATTTTCATCTGAAGCATCCGTGCGTTTAACACTTATAAACACGTGTTTTTATTGAAAATAACACTACGTAAATTTTTATTGAATATAGTTCAAGTAGTAGTTTTGTTAAATTCTATTTATTATATATACTGAATGTGATTTGTGAATATAACCAAACAAATTTAGGTAATTTCTTTTTTCACCTTTCACAATCACTTTGATTAAAATAAAGTTCGAATTTTTTGTTAATACGTGAAACATAAGGAAAACAGTTAAATTTGTGCTGTGCATGTGAAACCCAGTGGATAATAATAAAAATAATCATTTTGTTGTTGAAAAATAGTTTGTCACATAAATTTATATCACAGCTGAATAATTAGCGTACCAGGAAACAGAGAGGGTCTAGGCGGGCGGTTGAAGGGTATTCCTGTTAGGACCTCGCTAGAAGTTCTAGATAGTGCCTGGCTAAAACAGCGTTACAGAACTAGTCTGGCCCTCCCTATTTTTCCCTACAAGCGCCCGATGAGAAACGGGGAAAACTAGCCGGGGCCCTTCCAAATTCCGATCGGAATTTCTACATGGGTAACTTTTTCCCAATTTCATTTTATTTCAAAATGTTTCGGCAATGTCTTTCCAAATAATGGACCTCAGTATTTTAATTGATATCGATAACTGGAAAGGAACATTAGCAGTTAATTTGTTGAAAATAATAAAATATGAATAGCTAAAAATGTTATTATCAAATCTTTAATGATTTCGAAAACTAAATGCTTCGAACTTTGGAATGCAATTGATGATTTTAATCAGTGACAAAAAAAAACACGAGCAATAAAGTCAGGGATTTGTAAAAATAAAAAACAAATAAACTCAAAATCAAGCATTTTTAAATTCTATATTTAAAGATTAATCATTCATCCAACTCCATACATTTTGTCCGACTATTTTTCATCAAATTGAATGCCCAAAATGCTCCCAAAACTATGGAAATGCGGTGATGGGGGAATAAATTCTTTTAAATAAAATCAATGTAGGTACCAAATTGAATTCAATACGAAAAGCTTTAAATTTCTCAGTTTTCAAGTCGAAATATATTGCATTTTTAACAAAATAGTTGAATTTTCAACCAGAAAGATTTTCTACTTAAAGAGATGAATTTTCAAAAAAAGAGTTGAGTTTTCAACCTAAAAAATCGAATGTGTCAGAAAACAATGGACTTTTAAACTCGAGAAGATGAATTTTCAAAAAAAAAGTTATTTTTCTACCAAAAGAGATGAATTTTCAATCCAAAAAGGATGATGAGCAGTTTAATTCAACTAAAATAGAATAATTTTCAATCAAAAAGTTGAATTTTCAGTTGAGAAAATTAATTTTCAACAAATAAAAAACTAAATTTTAACAACTTAGTTAAATTTTCAACCAGAGATGATTCTTCAATAAAAAAAAGAACTTTTCAACAAAGTAGTTCTAATTTCAACCAAGCAGTTGAATTGTCAATAAAAAAATATGAATTCTCAATGAAAAATATAATAGCTGATATTTAAAATAAAAAATAATTTTACTTTAAATAAAAAACAGTTGAATTCTACCAAAAACTATGAATTTTCAATACGATAGTTTAATCCTCTACCTACCTAACAAGATTAATTTTAAACCAAGCAGCGATTTGCATTTTTATCCCAAAAAACGAATTGTCAACAAAAAAGATGAATTCTCAAAGAAAAATATATTAGTTGATATTTCAACTAAAAAAAGATTTAATTTTAAATAAAAAACAGTTGATTTCAACCAAAAACTACAAATTAAAAAAAATTGAATCTTCAACCAAAACAGATTAATTTTTTGTCAAATAGTTGCATTTTTAACCCACAAAACGAATTTTCAACAGAAAAATACGAATTCTCAACGAAAAACTTAATAACTGTTAAACTTTTATTGCATGCCACCAAAAAAGATTTCAATTTGAAATAAAAAACGGTTAAATTTGACTAAAAAAGACTAATTTTGAACAAAATAGTTTAATTTTTAGTTCAAAAAATTAATTTTCAACAAAAAATATTTTCTACCAAAAGAAATTAATTTTTAAACAAAAAATTTGAGTTTTCAAGCAAGAATGATGAATTTTGAACCAATTATAGCTGCATTTAAAAATAGTTGAATTTTCCGCCAGAAAAGTTAAAATTTCCACAAAAAAGTTCATTTTCAACCAAGGAAGATGATTTTTTGTACCAAAAAAGATGAATTTTCAACCCAAAAGGACGAATTGTAAAAAAAGCCTACTAACAAACCAGTAAAATTTTCAACCACACAGTAGATTTTTTAAACCAAAATAGAAGAATTCTGTAAAAAAACACTATTTATAAGTTTTCAAGCTGAAAAAACGAATTCTTTAGAAGACAGTTGAATTTTCAACCCGAAAAAATTATTTTTCACCAGAAAGTTCATTTTTAAACAAATAATGATGGCTGCTATACCAAAAAAGATACATTTTTAATCCACAAATAGTTGCATTTTCTGCCCAATTGTTGAATTCTCAAGCTAAAAAGAGGAATATTTTACAAAATAGTTTATTTTTCAACCCGAAAATATGAATTTTTAACTAAGTAGTTCAAGTTTCAACCAACCAGTTGAATTTTCAATCAAGAATAAGAATAATTTTCTATCAAAACAGACGAATTTACATAGAAATACATAAATTTTCAGACAATTGTGAAATTTTAATCTGAAAACGATCAATTTTCAACCAATAATGGAATAGTTAAATTTTCAATAAAAAAATCAACTTTCAAGTAAAAACGAACGTATTTTCAACAAAACAGTTAAAACTTCAACCAATACAATGATTGTTTAACAATGTAGTTCAACTTTCAGCCAAGTAGTTTAATTTTTAACAAAAAAAAAAAAAAACGGATTTTCAACAAAATAGTAAAATAGTTCAATCATGAACCAAATCGTAGAATTTTCAGCCAAAGTAGATGAATTATAAACCAAAATTATATAATAGACTTTCCACTTAAAAAGAATAAATTTTCAACTAAAAATAGTTGGATTTTCTTACTGGGATCTATAAGCGAAAACCGAGAAAAAGGGAAATTCCCTTGAAAACAGGTAAAAAAGAGGAATTCTTTAAAGAGGGGAATAGGGGAAAGAGTTTGAAGTGTATAATTATTGAAAAGAAATAAAATTTGAATATCCAAAAATTTTGAATGGATTCGACTATTTTAAAAAGTAACTGCAAATTTCACAAGTCATTATTTTTGCACTAGCCATGAACAAAAAAGATTTTTCCGGTAAATTCGAGCCTCGACTATAAATAGAAAATTGCTCAACATTCAACTTTTTGCGATTCGTCTCGCAGTATTGCCTTGTTTCTCAGATAGTTGCGACTTGGTTTCCAGCTCGGTTTCCAGTTCGCACGTCACTCAAGAACCTCAGCGGAATTTTATTCACGCTCTGAGATCGAGATGTTCTCATTCTTTTATTATAATGTCATCATGGCAATACCGTGTTGTTGACCTAGCACAACATGGAGATTTGCGTGCATGCAAATTTCTGCTGATGCTGAATGCTAATTATCGCACGTGTGCTCATTATACACATCCAAGCCTTTTTTTTATGGCTTTTTCGCACAGTCACTGCCGACGAATCTGCCGAGCGTGAGTGCGCTTATTGTGCAATCCCCTCATATTCACATGGAAAAAAAATTTTATCCGCATTTATGAAAAAATTACATCAAAGTTTACATCAAATTGATGGTCTTGCTTGGAAAGAATTTAAACAAGAAGTACAAGATTCACGTAATGACAAGTGAGACATGTATAGGCAAAACTTAATTAAATTTTTAGCTCGTGCTTTTTAGGTTGACTTTAAATTATAGTTTCACTTTTCGGAAGCGTAAACATTATTATTGAATTTATTGGTTTGGGAAGATTTTCAAACGAGGGGAAAAACGTTGAAATTCTGTGCACTGTACAAAATTTCTGGAATTTTCCCTATCCTTCGGTATGGAATCTTCCCAAATTTTGTTAAGGAAATACTTTTTCCGAAAAATAGGTAAGAGAATAATTCGGAAATGTTAGACGTTAGGGAATGAACAAAACTTTATGAAAATGGGAAATACTTTCATAGGGAATATTTATTAATATTTTGACAAATCAAATAGTTTCCACTTTAAGTATCAAAACGACTACCGTAAACATAACACTGACCATGAATTGGAACAGGCTCAGCAGGTTTTACAGGTTTTAAAAATCGGCTGTCATGAGAAATTAAAAATCGAATTTTCAATTAAAAAAAAAAAAAATTCTGTAAGTTATGGACATTGAATAAGAATAACAAAGGTTTCGTCCGAAAAAATTGTTCCATTTCGAAAAAATCCATTTAACACAACGTGTATTTGATTTTTTAGGAATTTTTTATGCAATAAACCAAGTTTCGGAAAAATATTGGTTATCTATTTCTGTACTGCCACCATTAGAGATACATTTTCAACAAAAGAGTTAAGTTTTCAAGATATAAAGTCAAATGTTTTAGAAAACAGTGACTTTTGAAATTTCCACAACAACAAAATTCATTTTAAATCAGACAGTTGCATTTACAACCAAATAGTTGAAACCTTAACCAAATAGTTAATTTTTTTACATATAATGATGAGTTTTTAAACTTCAACAAAAAAAAAGATGAATTTTCAACCCAATAGTTAATTTTTCAAGCAAAAAAGACAAATTTTTAAATAAAATAGTTGACTTTTCATCCCAAAAATATTAATTTAAAACGAAGTAGTTATTTTCAACCAAATAGTTAATTTCTAACCAAAGATTTAATTTCTAACCAAATAGTTAATTTCCAACCACTGTTTAATTTTTTACCAAATTGTGGAATTTTCAAACCAAAAGGACGAATTTTCTACATATCAGTTGAATTTTCAACCCAAAAATATGAATTTTTAAGAAAAAAGTTAATTTACAACTAAGTACTTAAATTTTGAGCTAAAATTATGAATCTTTACAGAAAAAAATGAATTTTCAACCAAATATTCACCGAATAGTTGAATATTTAACTATAAAAGATCAATTTTCAAGAAAAAAGAAACGAAAGTTCAACCAAAGAGATGAATTTTCAACTAAAATTATAAATCTTCATCATTAAAATGAATTTTTGACAAATGAATTAAATTTTCAAGCAAGTAGTTGAATTTTCAACTGAAAAAGATAAATTTCCAACCAAAAATGGTATAATTAAATTTTCAGTGAAAAAAATAATTTTCAACAAAAAGCAATCCAATTTTCAACAAATTAGTTCAATCTTTAACCAAATCAGATTATATTTCAATTCAGAAACATTTTTCAGGCCAGAAAAAAAACTGCATCAAATTGTTGAATTTTCAAGCAAAAAGACTAATTTTTTAATAAAATAGTTGAATTTTCATCCCGAAAATAGTAATTTTCAACAAAGTAGTTATTTTCAACCAAATAGGTAATTTCTAAGCAAATAGTTAATTTCCAACCACATAGTTTAATTTTCTACCAAATTGTGGAATTTTCAAGCCAAAAGGACGAATTTTCTACAAATCAGTTGAATTTTCAACACAAAAATATAAACTTTGAAGAAAAAAGTTAATTTACAACCAAGTACTTAAATTTTGAACTAAAATTATGAATCATTAGCAAAAAAAGAGAAGATTTTTCAACCAAATATTCACCAAATAGTTGAATTTTCAACTATAAAAGATCAATTTTCAACCAAAAAATGGAAAAGAAAAATTTAAAGTTGAAAAAATTAATTTTCACGCAAAAAAAAACGAAAATTCAACCAAAGAGATGAATTTTCAACTCAAATTATAAATCTGCAACAAAAAAATTAATTTTTAACCAATCGGTTGTATTTTTAACCAAAAAGGATCAATTTTCTGCCAAAATAGTTGAATTTTCAACCTATAAAGACGAATTAAAAAAAATAGTTGCATTTTGGACAAAAAAGATTAATTTTTTTTTAAGTTGAATTTTCAATAAAAGAATTAAGTTCGCAACCAAATAGTACAATTTTTAACCTAACGAGATGAATTATTAACAAAAAATATAATAGATTTTCAACCAAAAAGAAATAACTTTGACCAAAAAGTAGTTGGACTTACAACTGTAAAAAATCAATTTGTAACCAAAAATGAAAAAGCAAAATTTGCCGTTAAAAATGAATTTTCAACAAAAGTGATGAATTTTAAACTAAAATTAAGAATCTTCAACAAAAAGATGAATTTTTAACAAATTAGTTCAACATTTAACCAAGTAGTTGAATGTCCCACCAAGTAGTTGAATTTTCAATAAAAAAAGATGAATTCTCAACGAAAAATATAATAGATAATATTTCAACCAAAAAGATTTTAATTTCAATCAAAACCAGTTAAATTCATCCAAAAATGACGAAATTACAACCAAATAGTTGAATCCTTAACCAAAACTGATTAACTTTCAATCCAATGGTTGTATTTTAAATAAAAAGAATGAATTTCTTCCAGAATAGTTGAATTTTCAACCCATAAAGACGAGTTAAAAAAACAGTTGATTTTTCGACTAGAAAAGATTGCTTTTTTTTTTAAGTTGAGTTTTCAACTAAAGAATTAAATTCTCAACCAAATAGTACATTTTTTAACCAAACAATATGAATTCTCGAATAAAAAGAAATAACTTTGACCGAAAAATATTTGGATTTTGTTATTAGTTTCTATTAAATTGGAATTGAAAAAAAAGTTGTAAAATAGTTTCAAAGGTTTGGAGAAGAAGGCTGACTGTTGTGCAGAAATGAAAGTAGAGAACGAGGACATGTACATACAAGACGTAATAAAACGGATATTGGTATCTGTAATTATATAATTCAATCCAGTTGCACGAGTCTCATGACTCGTTCGGTGCATGATGAACGACCTTTCACTCTTTGCAGGTTCCTTTTCTCTCGCCATCAGATTAATTAGACAAGATATGAAACAATCCCGAGTCTCGTCATATGGACATACTCGTCCAGCTTTAAATGTTCAAAAAGAAAACAGAAAAAAAAAAGAAAAAAAAACGAAAATCACGAGAAGGCTTAGGCTGTTTGAAGAGCCATAATTAATGGGGTAGAGAACAGCTAATTTATTAGCAACCCACATCCTGTAATTTATTGTTAAGCGGTCGTTGCTCGAATTTGGTGCCGATTATCGGCCTTTTTTCAGGTATAAATAAGAAAAAGATTTACAGGGGCTAAACTGGCTAAAGACTTGCACATTTTTAAACCTATGAACAGAGTGACCGAAAATTTTCATTTTCAAAATTTCTTGATTTTTCCAAGACTAATTTTTCATTTTCCCTGACCATTGATATTTAAAGACCACAGTATTTTAATCTTGTATCTAACATATTTAATATAGAAGCTTTTATAAATGGAATAAAACAAATTTAAATTTATAAATTATTATTATCAGCTCTGCCACAGCCTAGTTTACTTGAAAAAAGTGATCTATTTAAATAAAAAAAGTGACTAATGTGCATTAATAATGTGACTAATGTGCATTAATAATGTGACTAATCTTTTCCTTGGTTTAGAAGAATTCAAAAGAATTCGACGAAATTTATAAGAATTCCAGGTGAATTTGAACGAATTCAGGATAAATTCATAAGACTTCAAAACAATATTGAAGTTAAGTTCAAACGAATTCTATGAAAATTTTAAAAATCAAAAAAATGCCATTGATTTCAGTAAAATTTCGAGTGAAATTAGAGGAACTTAAGGACAATGAGAAGAATTTTATTAAATTCATGCAAATTAAAATTAAAAGTACGCAAAAATTCACTGAATTCAGTACTTCTGCATTTTTTTTTTCATTTTGAAAATGAAAGGGAATTCAAAAGAATTTGATGAAATGCCTAAGAATTCAAGGTGAGTTTCAAAAAATTAAAGAGAATTACAAAGAATTCAGGATAAAGAATAAAAATTCAGGGTGAAAATCCAAATGAATTCAAATTAATTGCAAAAAATATTTGAAAATCTTTGAAACCTCACGGCCTACTATACGAAATCCTTCACTTCTTGTAATAAATTCTTTGAAATAAAGTGAAAAAAAAATCCGGGAAATTTTATGAAATTTTATTATAGTTTCTGCAATCCTCGACAATTGATCTCATAGGTCTAAATGGTCCTGTAAAATCTTTTCATATCTTCCAAAATTCTTTACAACCACATGAAGAAAATGTTAAAACCCTTCAAATTATTAAAAATCCTTGTGAATCTCTTGAAATTGTTTAAATCTCTTAAAAATACACTGGAATCTTTAAAAATAAGCTGAATTATTTCAAATTCTTTGAAAGCGCTTCAAATGAATAAAATCGGTTAAAAATCCGTTGGAATGTTTTCAAATTCTATAAAATATTTAAAATCCTTTGAAATCCGATTAGATTACTGAAATCAGTTGAAAATTCCTTGGAATCTTTGTAAATATCCTGAAATATTTCATAACCTTTAAAAATCTTTTTAAATTCCTTTTCATGAAAAACCCATGAAATTTAATGAAGTCTGATGATATTGCATGCCACCAAAAAAGATTTCAATTTGAAATAAAAGACGGTTAAATTTGTTAAAAAAAACTAATTTTGAACAAAATAGTTTCAAGCAAGAATGATGCATTTTCAACCAATTATAGCTGAATTTAAAAATAGTTGAATTTTTAACCAAACAGTTTAATTTTCAACCTACAAAGATAAATTTTCAACCATATGGTCGAATTTTTAAACAAGAAAAATGAACTTCAAGCAAATAGTTGATTTTTCCGCCAGAAAAGTTAAAATTTCCACACAAAAAATTAAATTGAAATTTATTGAAATACCTACAGACAGAGATTTTAAAGTTCCTTAAAATCCTGAAAAATCTGATAAAATCCATGAAAAATACCTCAGAACCTTTTTAAATTCTTTAAGACAGTATGACATTTTTTTAAATGCCTTAGAATCGATTCTTGGAAATACCCTAACATATTTCAAATCCTTGGAATTTCTAAAAATACCCTAAAATGCTAGAAGTCTATTAAAAATAACCTAATATATTTTTCAAATCCTTTAAGATTTTTTGAAATTCCTTTACATTTTTTAGAGCTCTTGGAAATTTCTTTAGAACTTAAAAAAATACCCCAAAATCTTTAGCATTCTTTGAAATACCTTCAAATTATGGAAATGAAATAAAAATTCCTTGGAATGTTTTAAAATATCCTAAAATCTTTAAACTTCTTTGCAATTTTTGGAAATACCTTGAAATATACTTTATAGGTGCTATAAAATCGTTCCATATGGTCTGAAATTCTAAGAAATTCATTAATACTTACTGCCAATTATTAACAAATCCCTAAAATCATTAAAATCCTTGGAAATCCGTTACAAACTTTTTAATATTTTAAAAATGCCTTATAATCTTTTTAAATACCTTAAAATATTTCAAATCCTTTGGAATTACTTCAAATTATTGAAATCCATTAAAAATTCCCTGGGATCTTTTAAAATACCCTACAATATTTTTTTGAAATTCAAGAAAATTCAGACACATAGCTCAATTCAATAGTGGACTCATGGGTTAACTTATTGAAAGAAAAGTGACTAAAGTGATCCTTTTATTTAAAAATAAGACTATAGTGACTTTATCTTAAAAAAAAATAACTAAAAAGTGACTATGTGGCAGCCCTGATTATTCTTGACACTTACTTAAACTGGTTCTTACAGAAATTCCCTGACTTTTGCCATTTTTTTCCTCAAAATTCCTGACTTTTGCCATTTTTTTCCTCAAAATTCCTGACTTTCTCTGACCAACAAAATTAACCCTTAACGGTCACAACTCAAAATACACCTTCAGATATTTATGGCTGAAAAAAATCATGAGTGATGTTGAAACAATACAAAATAGGGAAAAAATATCTCTAAAGTCTCAGTGATAATTTAACTATTTGAAAAAAATACTTGGAAACAAAATGTAGACAATCGGAAAAAAATCGTAAATCCTGTGGGGTGTGAGCAAGGGTGTGAGACACGGCGTGTGACAGTTAAGGGTTAACTGACTTTTCCCTGATTTATAGATCTTCCCTGATTTATAAGCATACGCTGACCTGCGGCCACCCTGTACGAAGCTTTCCGAAACAAAGCTGAAGATTGATAAAATCAGTTCAGATGACTTCTTGATTATTCTGATTCCTCGGAACATCTGGAATACAATGAAATCTGTCTTCCGAGAATTTTCGTTTGCCTTATCAGATTGGGGAATTGTGTCGTGTCGATGCTATTCTCGCCTAATTAACCGCAGATGCATTCTTTTTTCATACTCCCTGACTTTCTCTGACCGACAAAATTAACTAACTCTTCCCTGATTTATAGATCTTCCCTGATTTATAGACTTTCGCTGACCCGCGGCCACCCTGTACGAAGCTTTCCGAAACAAAGCTGAAGATTGATAAAATCAGTTCAGATGACTTCTTGATTAGTCTGATTCTCCTCGGAACGCCTGGAATACAATGAAATCTGTTTTCCGAGAATTTTCGTTTTCCTTATCAGATTTGGGGAATTGTGTCGTGTCGATACTATTTCCGCTTCATTAACCCTAAATTCAAGTCACGGATCTACCTGTTCTCGCACGTTCTACTGCTACAGTTTGTCGAGTATTTCTGAGCGGATAAACTAATTATTATGGTCGTAGGTGGCTGTTTCGCGCGGTGAACAGTTAACTATGACCTGCTCTCACGGTCTGGCGATCTCCTCGAAAGTCTTCGCCAACCAAGACCTTCTACAGCTAAAAACTCTCTGTACTTGAATATTACGTCAAGCCAGTTTTCCATATAATAAGTCACATCCTTCTCTTTGTCACTGTAATTAAATGCAAGTCTCGTTTTATCCTGCAGACTCCATATTAATAATCCACATGGTCCCTCTAACTCTAGAGTCTCTAGCGTCTAGACTATGATTACATAATAAAAGAGTCTAAAAAATTGTTAATGAGTCAGCTCAAAAATTCCGAGATAAATTTATAATTTGGCAGTTTATTATTATATTTATTGAACACAAACAAATTATTTTCTAACTAATTTTGCATCCAGATTTTAAAAGATCTTATAACCTGGAGGTAGGTACACAGATTTATAAAGGCAACACAAAATAGGTAGTTAAAGGTCCCCAGATGGGTCAAACTACTTTTGGGTCTGTAAAGTGTAAAATATGCCGCTGCTACTTTATTGTTCGATAAAACCATTTTTTTGTTGGTGTTACTAGCCGCATTGTTACTTCAACAAATAGAGTAGTAAAAGATACTTCACAGGCTTTCCCCTATTCCTATTCCCCACTTTTCCACCTTTTTTTTAAATGCCTCTCTTTTCCCCTCTTTTCAAGAAACTTTCCCTTTTTCCGCCTTTTTCCGCTCAAATCGGAAATGAATAGAATAGAACTCAAAGGGAAAACCCAACTATTTTTGGTTGAAAGTTCATTCTTTTTAGTAGAAAAGTGTACTGTCATACATATTTTTGGTACATAAGTCATCTGTTTTATTTAGTTAAAAAAATTTCCATTTGGTTGAAAATTTAATTATTTGGTTGTAAAATCAACTATTTTGGTAGAAAATTCAACTGTTTTGTTGAAAATTCATTTTTCAAGGTCGACAATTCTTCTTTTTGGTAGAAATTTTAGCTTCCATCTTTGAAAAAAAAAATATATTGCTGAAAATTTAACTGTTTTCTAAATAAATTGTATTTTTTACTTCAAAAGTCGTCAGGTATTATACGGTGCCCTGACACAGCCTTAAGCCGAAAATTCACCAATTACGGGTTGAAAATTCAATTCTTTTGTAGAAAATTCGTTTTTTATTGTCGAAAATTAATCTCTTTTTGTTGCCGATTCAACTATTTTGTTGAAATCTGTCCCTTTTCGTCAAATTCAATTGTTTTTTTTTTTTTAAATTTAGACTCAAAATCTTTTTGGGTTAAAATAGCAACTATTATATTTTTCGATGAGAATTCATCTGTTTTGTTTACAAATTCATCTCTTTGGTTGAAAATTCCACTAATTGAATGAAAATACATATTTTTGGGTTGAAAATCCAAGTTTTTTTATAGAACATTCCTCTTGTTGGCTTGAAAATTTAACAATTAAAAAAACAAACTATTTAGTTGAAAATTAACTTTTGTGTTGCAAATTTAATTGTTTTGAAGAATTTTAAGATTTTTTTTGGGTTGATCATTCAACAATTTGGTAGAAAATTAGTTTTTTTTTAATTCATCTCTTTTGTTTGTCGATTTAACCATTTTGTTAAAAATTCGTCTTTTTTGGTCGAATTAAATTGTTTTTTTTTTTTAATTTAAAATCTTTTACGGTTACAATATTAACTATCATATTTTTCGTTCAGAATTCATCTTTTTTGGTTGAATATTTAAATCTTCGGTTAAAAATTCAACTACTTCGTTGAAAAATCTATTTTTTGTAGCAAATTCGCTTTTTTTTTTTTGGTTGAACATTCAACAATTTGGTAGAAAACACAACTATTTCGGGTTGAAAATGTAATTGTTTTGTAGAAAATTTTTTTTATTGAAAATTCATCTCTTTTCATTATCGATTTAATTATTTTGTTGAACCTTCGCCTTTTTTGGAAGAATTCAATATTTTTTTATTTGAAATTAAATTAATTTTTGTTATAATATCAAAAATTAAAATTCATCTTTTTTGGTTGAAAATTCAACTATTTGATTAAAACTTAACTTTTTTTGTAGAAAATTGACATTTTCGGGTTAAAAATTCAACTCTTTTTTAGAAAATTCGTCTTCTCTAGTTAACTTAAATTATTTTTTATTAAAAATTAAAATCGATTTTAGTTGAAATATCATCTATTGTATTTTTCTTTGAGAATTCATCTTTTTTGGTTGAACATTCAACTACTTGTTTGAGAGTTGAAGTACTTTCTTAAAAATTAATTTTTTTTGATAAAGATTCACCTTCTTTTGTTGAAAGTTAGTTGCTTTTTTGTTGAATTTCAATGTTTTTCATAGTTGCAAATTCGTCCCTATTTCCCTGTCTTGTAACAACAAAGAGAAAATTGGCTGTGCCAATCAATTAAGTAGCAGCAGCATAATTGATAAACCAAAATATTAGTAAATTTGTTTTGATATCAGAAAAGTGCAGGCAGAAATGATTACGTTTCCACAGATTTTCATCAAGGAGCAGGAATTCAAATCAAGATGAAAATTCTTGTTTTCTCTTCGGTAACATATTCCTAAATCTGTTCAGTTTCTAGGCACGAGTGCTAGGGAAGGTGCAGGAAACCGAGCAGGAAACTTCTTGAAAATTCTCGAGATTGATTTTGAAGTTGAGATTTAGCACGAAGGGTCCATTTTAAAGCTGTGGGCTTGGCCAGACTCAAAAGTCTAAGCCAATGGTCAGTCGTAAACCATCCCTCTCAGCCAGGGTCTTGTACCAACTTGTCGAAACATAAGGATGGTTGGCGCCGATAATCATCTTGTACGAAAATACGAGAAGATAACGGAAAAGAATACCTGTTTTCCTTTGGTACAAATTCCCCATTGTTTCAAATTCCCTATGTTCGGCAATTCAATTTGAACTTTCAAAAGAGTGACGCACGCGTGTCTCACTTTTATTGTCAAAGTGTGACTAGAATTTTTCAAGACAGACACGTGGTTCTAAATACTAATGAATAATGGCCAACGCCTCCTCAGAAACTGATTGAATACTAAAATAATTTCTTTGATTAGTTGCCGCAATTGCATTTTTGTACTATTATACGTTACTAAATAATAGTATACCTGTTTATTTTCATTATTTATTATAAATTTTTATCTTTGTATTGCTCGAGTTTACAATCTATAATTGTTGAGTCTACGATGATTCAACTTCTTTATAAACATTGTGAAATATTCAAGTTTTAAGTCAAGGCTCAAGCATTTATTTCCTTCCACACCTTTTCCTGTCCACTGGAAAGGAAACTAAACGCGGAAGCTATTCAACCTCGTAAATCATCGGATTAGCTATTTCTTGCTGGACATTCTTCAAGAATTTGCCGAATTTATTCAATTGTAAACATTTTTCAAACCTTATGCTCAATATTGTGAAAACAATTAATGGAGAAATTAAAAATCATTAAAAACAATAAATAACATAGGGGCCGTCCATATACCACATGGATTTTTATTTAATTTTAACGAACAAATTGAATTGACTGAAAATTCGGATTTATAAAAACTTTCTGAATCCTTGTTGATAAACATTTAAGCCATTTATGCAATCTAGAATCTGATATCTGTATAACAGGTTTTGTCATTGCTATACTTATCAAGTTATCAGCAAGGAGACTTAACGTGTCGTTAAAGATATATTTCGACAAGATAAACATGATATGATCGGATCATAAAGCTAAAAGAGAACAAAAAATTTAATCTCGAATGTAGAAACATGTTTCAGTGATGTTCAGTAAGAATTTTAAATTTTTAAAGGATTCAAAATTACCTATACTCATCAATCTATGAGGTGGAAAACAAGGTGAACAAAATTAAGTCATGTCAGACTTCATGGCCCGAAATGCTCTCAAAACAGAGAAAATAGGGTGATTTTTCACGAAAATAGGGGAATAAATTTCTGTGGAATAAAATTATTATAGGTACCATATTGAATTCAATATGAAACAAATTTTCCACAAAATAGTTGAATTGTCAAACAGAAAGATGAATTTTCAACAAAGCCAATTATTTTTCTATTAAAAAAGACAAAATTTCAACAAAATAAATGAATTTTAACCCAAATAGTTCCATTTTCAACTAAACAAATGTCAATGTTCAACCAAAAATGGAATAGTGACATTTTCAGTTGAAAAGATTGATATTCAACAAAACAAAATAAAATAAATTTTCATCAAACTTGTTATAATTTTTCAAGCATATGAATTTGTAACTGAACTGGCGTATCTTCAACCAATAAAATAAATTTTTAACAAAGTAGTTCCACTTTCTACCAAGTGGAAAATAAAAAAATGAAAAAATTTCAAATAAAATTCTGAACAAAAAATGTACTTGATATCTTAACCCGAAAAGATGAATTTTCTACGACAAAAGATGAAGTTAAAAAGTTGAATGTTTCAGAAAACAGTTGACTTTGAAGTCGGCAAAAATGAATTTTCAACAAAAAAGTTAATTTTCAACTATGGGAGTTGAATTTTCAACCAACAAAAATTTTTCAGTCCAGAAGAATAAATTTGATATCCAAAAAGACGAATGTTCTACAGTACAGTGGAATTTTCGCCCAAAAAGATGACTTTTTAAAACATATTTTAATTTTCAAACAAACACTTGAATTTTCAACCTATAAAGATGAATTTTCAAACCAAGAAATTGATTATTTTAGAATACAGTTGATTTTTCAACAACAAAATTAATTTTTAATCCAATAGTTAAATTTTCAAACTATAAAGTGGAATTTTCAGCAGAAGAGTTGAATTTTCAGCCAAAATAAATTATTCAGTTAAAGAAGGAAAAAATGCAACCAAATAGTTAAATTTTTTATCCAAGAAGACGATTTTTCTATAAAAAAAAAAGAATGTATAACAAAGAAGTTGAATTTTTGACCAAAAAAGATGATTTTTTAACAAAATAGTTGAATTTTAAACTAAATATGTTGATTTTCAAACTACAAAGATGAATTTTCAACGTACAAAAATGAATTTTCAAACAAAACAGATTAAAGTTCAACCAAAAATAATTGCATTTTCAACCAAATAAATTAATTATTTAGATTTTAGAAGGCAGTTAAATTAAAAAAAAAAAATTCAGTCCAAAAGTTCGAACTTTCTGTCCAACCAGACTAAGTTTCAACAAAACAATTGAATTTTCGACCATATACTTGAATTTTCAACCAAATAGTCAAATTTTCAAACGAAAAAGATTTAACTTCAAGAAAAAACACTTGCATTTTCAATCAAATATTTGAATGCTGAAAATATAAACTGGAACTTTCAAAGGAAGAGTTTAATTTTCAACAAAAATAGATTTTTCAGTCACATATGCACAAAATCCAACAAAATAGTTACATTTTCAAGCCGAAAAGACTAATTTTCTATTCAAAAGACGAATGTTAAATAAACCAGTTGAATTTTCGACCCAGAAAGATGAATTTTAAAAAAAATAGTTAACTTCAAACTACAAAGATGAATTTTCAATCAAATAGTTGCATTTTCAAACCAAAAAATTGATTTTTCACAATACAGTTGAATTTTCAACAAAGTTAATATTAAATTAAGAAAGATGCATAAAAAATACTTTTCGACCAAGAAATATGAATTTTTAACCCAAAAGGACATTTGTACAACAAAACAGTTGATTTTCTACAAAAAAAGATAACTTTTTAACAAAATAATTGAATTTTCACCAAAGAAGTTAATTTTTATCGTAACAAGGTAAAAAAGAGGAATTCTTTTTTAAAAAGCGGGAAAAGAGTATGAAGCCTGTCATATTTTAACTTATTCCGTGTCTATGCGTAGTTGCGTACATATTACATAGACAGATTCCCCTCCTCTTTTCCAGTACGTTCCATCCGTACTTTTAGCCTCGGCCTCAAACTTATATCCATTTTTATGAATGACGCGATAGAGTAAATGAAAGCAAATTAACTCTTCCGGAAAAACATGATTTTTGTGCTATTTATAATCAGTCTTGTATGCTCTGCAAATATTGATCCTTCTCTTAACTCTGGCATGGCGGTCAGATTAACTTGACGAAGGCACGCTTCTTCGCTTGTTCAGATTCCCAGAGCAATAAATTATAAATGTGGCAGACCGTGGCAAATAATTTTTAATATGTCAAATCCTATGGTGAAATTCGAACGATCATTAGAAAGCCACGATGATCGAGATATATTACACTATTTTATTATGCACGCCCGGTATTGCTAATAAATCTGGCGAATATGAAATTTCAAATGGCATATTGCAAATTGTGAAGTATGGGCTGACTGAGCACAAACTTTATGAGGTAAAATCTATTGTAAGCGCATTTTTGATGTGCAAATAAGGATTCGATATATAAAATACCAATTTAAAATCATGAGAATGTGAAAATATTTTTGTTATTGCGAAGAAACTATTCAATTTTATCTTGCAGGTTCAAAATATACAATCTGAACATCATCCAGTTGGGAAAGGTTCTGTATTTTGAACCACTTAGTTCCAATGTACAGATTTAAAAAGATCGAAAATTTTGGATCTTCTTAAATATGAAAACTAAATTTATTTCTATTCCAGATTCAAAAATAGTTAATAATTTTAAACAGTCCCCATTTGAAATAAATTCAAATTGACACTTTTCAAAGCTGGCGATTAAATTTGGAATGCGACCTAAATTTAAAACGTTTCCCAAAAGGTTTACACCGGCTTGGGAAAAAGCCTTCTTTCGCGAACCGTAATCTTCCAACGAGGCAGGTATTTCCTCTTTATTGCGGTATCTTGAATCATCCGGCGGAGGATTCTCGCGGCATAAAGATTTCCGATCTAAAGAAAACAGAGGATAGGCCTCTCTGGCACTTGTAATAGCAATAGCAACGATCCCCGTTCCAGTTAACGACTTTTCAAATAATTTCCAACTTCCTGTCAGAGAGCCTGTATAATGCGCATTTTACATTTATTATTAATTATTATTATTATTATATTCTCGATAGGGGCCATCCACAAATTACGTAAGATGATTTCGGGGGGGGGGGGGGGGCAGTAAAACAGATTTGCTACAAAATCTCAATTTCGAAATTCTCTGACTTTTCCCTGATCAGTTTTCCATTTTCTCTGATCTTTCTAAATTTTTCTTTTAGTTACATTTTCATTTAAAAAATTAATTTTCAACTAAAAAAAGGATTTAAAAAAAAATAGTTAAATTTTTAACTGGTATAGCTATATTTAAGCTTAAAGATTAATTTTCAACAACAAAAAAACGACCAAATAGTTGAATTTTCAATCAGAAGTAGAACAGTTCAATTTTCAGTTAGAAAATTAATTTACAAACCAAAAAAAGGAATTTTCAGCAACAGAGTTCAATTTTCAACCAAGAAACATTTTTCAGTCAATACAGACAAAACAATCACATCCAAAATGATCAATTTTCAACCAAAAAATATGAATTTTCCACCAAAATAAATGAATTTTCTACAAAAACAAATGAATTTTCTACCAAAACAAATGAATTTTGAACCAAAAAGATAAATACTTACAATGGAATAATTACATTATCAGTTAAAAAAATTAATTTTCAACGAAAAAAAAACAAATTACTCGCAAAAAACATACGAATTTTTAGCTAACAAGTTGAATTTTTAATTAAAAAATATGAATTTTCTACGAAAATAATAGAATTTTCCACCCAAAAAAGACTAGTTTTCGACAAAATAAATGAATTTAAAACTAAAATATATAAAAATCTAAAATAGAGTAATTACATTTTTAGCTGAAAAAATTAACTTTCAACTTAAAAAAACCAAAAATGTTCAACAAAATAGTCCAATTTTCAACCAAAGAAATGAATTTTTAACTAAAATGATGAATCTTTAACAAAAAATGATTTTTTAACCAAATTGTTGATTTTTAACCAAATTGTTGAATTTTCAACCCAAAAGATGAATTTTCTACCAAAACGACAAAAGTTTTAACAAAATACATGAATTTTCATCTAAAAAAGATAAATTTTTAACCAAAAATTGAATAGTTAAATTTTCAGTTAGAGAAATTAATTTTCAATCCAAAAGATGAATTTTCAACTAAAATGATGGAATATTCAACTAAATTAGATAAATTTTCAGTTAAAAAATGAATTTTCAACTAAAAAAAGAAATTTTCAACAAAATAGTCAAATTTTCAACAGAAAAAGATAAATTTTTAACCAAAAATAGAATAGTTAAATTTTTAGTTAAAAAATTAATTTTCAAACCACGAAAATTTTTTCAGTCAATACAGACAGAAAATCTCATCCAATATGTTGAATTTTTAAGCCAAAAAGAAGAATTTCTTGCAAAAGATTTGAGTTTTCAATAAGAAAATATGAATTTTTAACTAATAAGTTGAATTTTCAATCCAAAAAGACGAGTTTCCAATAAAAAAAATACGAGTTTTCAACAAAATAAATAAATTTACAACTGAAAAAGATAAATAGCTAAAATGGAATAATTACATTTTCAGCTAAAAAAATTCATTTTCAACAAAAAAACAAACTTTAAACAAAATAGTTGAATTTTCAAGCAAAGAAATTAATTTTAACAAAAACGATGAATCTTCAACCAAAACAATTATTTTTAAACTAAATTGCGAGCCCAATTTCTTGTTGAACTTTCAACTCGAAAGATGCATTTTCTACCAAAAAAGACAAATTTTCAACAAACTACATAAATTTTCATCTAAAAGAGATTAATTTTCAACCAAAAAGAGAAAACTTAAATTTTCAGTTAAAAAAATAAATTTTCGATAAATTTTTTTTTTCTACAAAATAGTTTAATTTTTAACCAAAAAAATGAGTTTTTAACCAAAAATAGAATAGTGATGAATTTTCAACTAATAAAAAAGATAACTTTTCAACCAATAATTGAATATTTGAATTTTCACTTTAAAAAATTAATTTTCAGCCTAAGAGATGAATTTTTAACTAAAATGATTGAATATCCAACTGGTTTAGTTAAATTTTCAGTTAAAACTTTAATTTTCAGCCTAAGAGATGAATTTTTAACTAAAATGATTGAATATCCAACTGGTTTAGTTAAATTTTCAGTTAAAACTTTAATTTAAAAAAAACAGGAATTTTCAACAAAATAGACAAATTTTTAACTGGTATAGTTAAATTTTCAGCTAAAAAATTAATTTTCAACAACAAAAGAACAAATTTTCAACCAAATAGATGAATTTTCAACTAAAAATGATAAATTTTCAACCATAAATAGAATAGTTACATTTTTAGTTAAAAAAATTAATTTCCAACCAAAAAAAATTACGATTTTTCAACAAAATAGTTAAATCCAGAAATAGAAAGCTACTTTTACAAATGTAAAAAAAATGGTATTTAATTTTATATTACAATTTTAAAAAATTAGACACACTCTCAAAAAAATTCCCCGACTTTAAAAAAATGCCCTGACATTTCCAGAATTTTCCAGGTGTATAAAAATTCCCTGAAAATTTCAAGTTTTCCAGGTTTTTTAAACCTTGAAATTTTCAGGGAATTTTTATACACCTGGAAAATTCTGGAAATGTCAGGGAATTTTTTTTAAAGTCGGGATATTGAAAATTGAAAAAAAAACTCAAGCAATTTGTGGGTGACTCCATACGATATATCACATCTCAATCTCGATGTTGGACAATTCGGGGGGTACATAAATGCGTCTCTTCATGACCACATTTCGACTTTCTCTCTGGATTCAGACACTGACTTTAAAAATAACCAAGAAAAAATATAGACTTCGCAAGTCAAGAGAAATCGACATTGTTAAACTGGAAATTGTATTTAATCAGTTTGTAGTTAGATTTGAAAATAAAACAATCGCAAAAAGCGACACGAAAAGTCAAATATTGAAATTATGAGACAATTAAAATTATAATTTGAAGTAATTATCACTAAATGTGTAATTACAGCATCAAGAATCGAAATTTGAATGAATTAGAAACCTTAAGGAAGATAATTACTGTACTCTCAAGTCTAGACAATAGCGGTTATTTTCTCGGTCTAGTATTATTATTACAATATATAATGAGCATTTTCCTAATCTATTAAAATTAATTTTCCTCCTGCGATAAGCCAATCCTGCGATAGAAGGGTGCCAGTGTAATTATTATGGTTCCGCGACTCAGTGCACCTTTATCTTTTTATCTCTGGAACGCGAGAAAAAGGAAAAATGCGTTCGTATAAGGGAAGCCTATAAATAAATAAATAAATAATGGGCTGCCATGCTCGCTTAAGCGTACAATGAATCGATGAGAACTCGTGCAATAATGCAGTCGATAACCAAACCTTCCAATCGATAAGAAGTAAATTGTAATTATAGATTACAACTCGCTATAAAATCATCAAATCATCGCTGCTCAATTCTCACAATTATGTTTTGTTTCTAAATCGTTTCACAGTAAATCCTAGAGATATTTTTTATCTAAGATGGAAAAAAACGTTGCAAACAAATGAAAACAACAATTATCCCACGTCGGATAAGTTTTATCGGGAGGCGGATAAAAATTATCCAAAGTTAGATAATTGTAGTTAATCAATTGTTTGGAACGTTTTTATCCAACTTCAGACAAAAAACATCCTTGAGATTTACTATTTTGTTATGCTCTAAACACACGCAATTCACCAGAAATCATTTTAAAGGATAAAGTAAATTATAATAGGCACTGTTTCAGGAAATAAGGGAAATAATTTCAGAAATTAGATTGGCATATGAAAAAATAAAAAGTTTACTTCCCTTGGCAAACTGGGAATTCATTTAACTTTAACAATTTAAGAGCAGGAATATTTGAGCTTAAAATAAGATCGGCGAATTCCAGTTCTTTTTTGTCGCGTCTTTTTACTTACGGAGGAACGACCTCAAACTTCAGATGATCAAATTTTGAAAATTGGAAGGTATTTTTAATTTATATCAATTTCAAACCTTTTTAAAGTCATTATTATCAATTATCAAAAACAAAAATTAATTTCAGACCGAAAAGTTGCATTTTCAACCAAATAGTTGAATTTTTAACCCAAAAAGGCGAACTATTTAGAAGACAGATGAATTTTCAGCCAGAAAGATAAATTTAACCCAAGAACTTTTCTACTAAAAAGGATGAATTTCCAATCCAAAAGCATGAATTCTCAATTCAAAAAGACGAATTTTCCACCAAAAAATATTACTTTTTAATAAAATATTTGAATTTTCAATAAAATAATTAAATCTTCAAACCAGAGAGGAATGTAAACACGATAAATTTTCAAATAGACAGTTGAATTTTCAAATAAACTAGACAAATTTTCAGCCAAAAATGGAATAGTGAAATTTTCAGTAAAAAATAGTTTTTAACCAACAAAAAAAACGAGTTTTTAACCAAATAATTTAATTATCAATCAAAGAGATGAATTTTTAACAAAAAATGATGAATCTTCTACAAAAAAATTAATAAAAAACGAAAAATAAAATAGTTGATATAAAAAAAAAAAGGATTTTAATTTCAAACAAAAAATGCGAATTTTTTTCTACAAAAAGTTGAATGTTCAACTAAAAAGTTAAATTTTAACTAAATAGTTGTATTTTCTACAATAATAATAGATTGTTTAACCCACAAAGATGAATATTCTAAAAAACAGTTGAAATTTCAACTAAAGAAATGAATGTTGAACTAAAATGAAGAATCTTCAATAAAAAAAGACGAATTTTCAAAATCCTCAAACAAAAAAGATTAATTTTTAATTAAAGAGTTGCATTTTTAACCAAAAATATCAAATTTCTACCAAAAGAGATTAATTTTTAAACCGAAAATATGAAATTTTAATGAAGAAGTTGAATTTTCTAACAAGAAATATTTTTTAGTCAGGAGAAAAAAATGACAACCCAATTTTTGAATTTTCAAGCCAAAGAGACGAATTTTTTTACAAAACAGTTGAACTTTAAACCGGACAATATGAATTTACAACTAAAAAGTTAAATGTGAACCAAATAGTGAAATTTTGTATGATAATAATAGATTTTTTAACCCCAAAAGATGAATATTCTACAAAACAGTTGAGTTTTCAACAAAATAGTTAAATTCTGAAGTAAAGAAATTAATTATAAATAAAATGACGATCCACAAAAAAGATGAATTTCAGAATGAAAAATGTATGTAGTTGATATTTCAACAACAAGAAGAATTTTCAAACTAAGAACATGAAGTTTCAACAAAAGATTTTAATTTTCTGCAGAAATAAAAAATTTTCAGTAAAGAGAAAAAAATGCCAACCAAATTGTTGAAGTTTTAAGTCAAAAAGACCAATTATCTGGAAAACAGTGTAATTTTTAAGCCAAATAGTTAAAATTTCAAGAAAAAACGATAAATTTTCAACAACAAAATAAATTTTACAAAATAGTTTGTTTTTCTACCAAACCAATGAATTTCCAATTGATAAAATAATTTTTTAATAAAAAAAAGTTCAACTTTCAAACAATTAGTTGCATTTTCAACCAAAAAGATGAGCTCTCAACGAAAAATGTAATAGGTGAATTTTGCAACCAGAAAATACCAATTTTAGCTAAAAATGGAATATCTAAATTTTCACATGAGAAAATTAATTTTCAACAATAAAAAAAATTATCAACAAAAAAGTTAATTCTTCAAAAAAATAAAATGAATTTTTAACAAATTAGTTCAACTTTCCACCAAGCAATTGAACTTTTGACAAAAAATGATGTCTTTTTAACAAAATAGTTAAATTTTCAACAAATTAATTACATTTTCAACCAAATGTGTATTAGAATTTTTGACCAAAAAGGATGAAATCTGAACCAAAAAAATAAGATCAGACTTTTCAATTAAAAAGAATCAACTTTCAACAACAAATATTTTCGAGAATATTTTGATTTTCTTATTGGGATCTATTAATGTTCGAATGTAAGCGAAAAAGCGGAAAATGGGAAGTTTCTTCAAAATAGGGGAAAAGGGGGAATTTTTTAAAAATGGCAAAAAGAGGGTAATAGAGGAAAGTGCGTCAAGTCTGAAATTATATAATATTTCGTGTTTCGTGTGTCTTAACTGACTCATTTTCTTTCTGCAAAATAGAAAGACAAAAATAAATGCCGGATTTGGTTGTAATGAGACTTCACAGAGGGGCCAGTGGCTACCTAAAGTCCTAAATACAAGCACTTGTGACCAAAGTCACGTAGCTGAGAATCGAGTTTCACCATGAATCACGTTCCTTTGAAAAACGTGTCGCGCAGATGATGTTTGTTGGGCGGTGTACAAAATTTGAAAAATAAAAACAGAATTTATCATTAATTAAAATCGAGATTAAAATTTAACTTGTCAAACGCAGATATCAGGGGAAACAAGAGTAGGTCACTTTGTGGAATAGGTCATTTCAACTCATCAGAATTTGTCAAAAAGATATTCTGAAAGCTCTTGATTACAACATTGGAAACAATATTCTGCACAACTGGACGAAATTTTGTCGAAATATTATTTTTTTTTAAATGTTTTAGATAAAAAAAACTGATTTTCGACACAACATTTTCGCCTGGCTGGCTTCTGCTTGATTTTAAATCAAAATTCGGAACTTAGTGAGCAATGTTTCTGAAAATGAAGGCTCTCCCGTTTTTAATTTCAAGTTAGGAGTCCATTATTGATATTTTACAACAGTACAGTAATAAAAGTAATTTTGTTTCTTAACTTTTCTTCAAAGAGAGATGTGAAAAAGGTACTTCGAAATTGTTTATTAAAACCATTCAAATCAAAGAAACGATGGATTTTATAAACTGTTTTCGGACGAAATTAGTTAAAAGATTAACTAAACTTTTCCTTAAACTCTAGAATGACTTTTTCCTCATTAATTTTCTATAAGATGTACACAAAATTTTGAAATTCTAGTGACCTACTTTTGCATAGTGTCCCCTATTAATCTCTGATTTGAAAATCAATTTTTCTGCGTCATGGATAATAAAAACGTGAAGAATTTGGAAATCTTTTTTTGAGTCTAATTATTCTGAGATTCAGATAGCTGGATTAAATTTAAGACCGCGATATATTATCAGGCTGGTGTAAAAACGAGGTCTCACATTGACTAAGACCTCGTTAATGTGTGAAAAGCCCCTTCACCCTGAGATTATACCTATACTCAACTGGGTGTACTATGTACATACCAAGACCCTAAGCCGGTTCTTATATTCACGGCGATTAATAAAGGAATCTCTTCCCGCGGAAGGCTTTAAAAGAACATTCTATGTACATATACTCTAAAGCCTTTGAATTTTGTGTACGAAGCTACACTGATATTCTATCATGTAGATTGCAGGAGGAAACAAAGAACAATCCTTAACAAATTTCAAACCTAAGAAGCATTTATGTAGAAAATAACAATAATTTCTAAATTAATTGCATAAACAGTAAAAAAAGACCTATTTAAACCAAAAAAAGTGATTAATTGTGTAGAATTTGTTGATGTAAGTTTTAGGGTCAGATGAATTGAAACAAATTAAGTTGTTTCAAACGTTTCGGTACACAATGGTGGCCCTCATCAGTGACTTTTATTAAAGCTGTGAAAAGTATATAATATCTTGTAGGTACGCAGTTTTACAATTGGAAGTGTTATTCATTGATTAATATCTCAGTTGTGAAATTATAAAAATTATTTAATTTAAAAAAAATTGATTTTATTTAATTCTATTCATAACTATTGGTAAATATTGCAGTATTATTGAAACATGGTTTTATTTTAAAGTACAATTTATGAAAAAACAATGACACTGTATAGTAGAAACATTTTTTTCCACAAATCTTTACAACAGAATTTTTTCCAAAAGTTGTCAGAAAACATTGCAATCGAAAAATACTTTTAAAACATTTTTTTTCCAGTGGCGTATATTTAATTTTAAAAAAATTTTAATTTGGTTTTATTTCTATCTGTTTGTATGAAAAATAGCCTTCAACACAATTTTTTGTGTAAGAGAGAAATAATGTTAAGTAAATAATTCATATGTTATCATGAGGAATTATGTCTGAGAGAGTAAAATGTTGTTCCCTTGTAAATGTCACATTAGTATGAATACGAAATTGTAAAAAAACTTTGTAGTTGAATAATTATTCAAATATTCTTTAAACAAATTTTCATTTTCTTAACGACGAAAAATTGATGCAAAATTTTTTTTAACACAGTAGAAAGAATAACAATTTTTAAGCAACATTGCATTTTAACAATGATTCATTTAAACATTTTTCCCCTTAATTTCTTGCATACAAATTTCCATTTGAAATTTTTTTATGTTTTTAGAAATTTTTCAATTTTAATTTTGAACATTTTTTTTTAAATTTTAATTTTTTTAAAATTTGAAATGTACTTTGTTTTATATGTTACCATTGAAAATTATTTCTGTAACAGTAGAATTATTTCAACAATCACAATGTAGTTGTTGATCAATCTTATAGTATTATTAAAACATGGTTTTATTTTAACGAAGTACAATGGATGAAAAAACAATGACAATGTGATAGAAAAATATTTTTCCCAAATCTTTCAAACAAATTTTTCAAAAGTTGTCCGAAGACATTGCAATCGAAAAAATACTTTTTTAAAAAACATTTTTTCCCGTGACGTATAACTTACATCAACAATTTCTACACAATTTAATTTTTGAGGGTCAATACAATCCCCCAGCGATTATTAATGTGACTAGTGTTCTTTTGAATTCAGAAGAATTGAAAAGAATTCGATGAAATTAAAGAGTTCGATATGCATTTTAACAAATTCAGGAATTCAAAAAAATTCAAGTTAAATTCAAAAGAATTCAAATTAACTGGAAAAAAATTTTAAAATACAAAAAATGCCGTTGATTTTAGTAAAATAGGTGCGAAGAATTCAAGAGAATTCATGATACTTTCATGAAATTCATAAGAATTTGACTGAAACGAAAAAAATAAAAAAAAATCATTGAATTGAGTAAAACGGGAATGGAAAGAATTCAGGATAAATTCAATAGAATTTAAGTTAATTGAAAAAAATCAACAAATATAAAAAAAACACGAATTAAATAAAATTCACGTAAATTTAGACTAATTTGAAAGAATTGAGATAAATTCAAAGTGAATTTAAAAAAAATTTCAGTGAACTTAAAATAATAAAAAAATATTTTAAAAATTCATTGAATTCATTAAGTAATTAAGTTTGGTGTGACTTTAGAAAAATACATGGGAATTGAACAGAATTTGATGAAATATCTAAGAATTGAAGGTAATATTAAAAGACTGCAGGGTGAAGTAAAAAATTAAAGAGAATTTCCGAAGAATTTAAAAGAATTCAGGATAAATTAATAATAATGCAGCATGAATTCAGAATAATTCAAGTGAATGGAACAAAACTCTTCAAATCCAAAAAATTCAATTGAACTCAGATAAATGGGAGTGAATAGAAATCTGATTAAATTCAGGTGCATTAAAAAAAATTGAAAATCCAAAAAAGATCCATTGCATTCAGTGGATTTCAAGGGAATTCCAAAGAATACAGGGTGAATTCAAAAGAATTTAAGAGAATTCAAGAAAATGTAAAAAAAACAATTCAGGAGAAATTAATAAGAATTCAGGGTTAAATAAAAAAATTCAAGCGAATAGAACAAAATATTAAAAATAAAATAAAAATTTCATTGAATTCAGGGTGAATTTAAAAGCCTTGAATGTGAATTAAAAAGTATTGAAGGTGAATTAAAAAAAAATTCAAAATAATTTTAACAGAATACCAGAATATTCGAAAAAAATCCGTATAAATTAATAAGAATTCACGGTAAATTCAAAATAATTCAAATAAATGAAACAGAATTCTTAAAATCCAAAAAAATTCCATTGAATTCAGATAAATGGAAGTGAATAAAAATCTGATGAACTTCAGAAGAATTTAAGGAGAATTTTAAAGTCTTCAGGGTGAATGAAAAAAATTGGAAATCCAAAAATATCCATTGAATTCAGTGGATTTCAACAGGACTACTCAAAAATAAAATTTGCTCTGTCATACTCTTTTTTTATATCACCGGTTAAAGAAAATGAAAATGAGGAAAGGTTTTTCATGGTTTGGAATGACTCTTGAATCCTGTACTGCTGTGCAAATGAAATAAAGCGTATCTGATGTTCGGATAATTCATCTGTCACTTTTACAAATCGTTAAAACGGGATTCAAATAGCCTAAATTCTCGTGGTGTTTATTGAACATCCATGATGTATATCTCGTTGCAAAATGGATATTGAATAAACACCATCAGAATCATGGACATTTGAGTACTATTTTAAAGATTCGCAAAAGTGACAGATGACTTATCCGATCTGCAGATACGCTTTATTTAATTTGCACGGCATGCCAGCCTACGTAAGCCTTCCTATCTCGTAATAAGTTTTAAATTCTTCGTAAAATAGTCATCTTTCTCAGAAACCAGAAGGGTCAAATCTTAAACTATGGGAGGTGTTGAGAAGATAAAATCCTCTTACTTAAGATTGCGATTACAGCTTGCAGGAGAAGTACTTGGCTGCTGCAAGTGTGCTAGACAGATTAAATTTGAATGTGCCGCACGAGCTACCCGGAAGTCCGGCTTAATAATAGCGAGCTATATTCAATGCGGAAGAGATGCTTCTCTCGGAATCGTTTCTAGACTAGATAGGTCTAACTCTAGACTTCTAGAATAAATTCTCAAGCCCACATATGTGCAAGTGCACGCATTAATGCATACATTCAATTCACGATAACGAGCACACTGTTAGAAAAATCTGTATCAAATTTAATACAAATTAATATGAAGTCATTTGCATACACGCGGGAGTTGAACTTTAATATACATTAAAATATGAATAATTGAATAGCTGTACACTTTATATTAAATATAATATACAGGTCGGTATAGCAGCGTGCTTGGAAACTCAAAATGCTTTTATTTCATTAAATCTGATCAAATATTCGCAATTGAATCTAGAATTCGTCAATTGAATTGCTTTTTTAGATTGAAGTGCAACGTACAAGTGGAACTCTTTCCAAAATTTGCCCTGAATGGTAGAAATTTAATGTGAGTACACTTGATTGTGTATATAAGTTGTATAAGTTGATTTTGTGTAAAATGGAATTATATGAGCGATTATCATGAATGTATATGAAATTTAATAAACACGTACCTAAATAGCTATTTCATATGCTTGAGATATTAATTTTAATATACATTGGTATTTAAAATTTAATACTATTTTTAACAGTGCATCGCATGACTTTCGTACAGTTTCTTCTCCATCTTACTACAAGATCCTTGAAAAAACCAAGTCTGAAAACAATTGGGAATAATTTTCCAAATGTTTATGCTTCAACATTATTCACTATGAATCATGTAAATTGCTTGTGCTTAGAAAGAGCTTAAGAATTGTAGATTTAGATTTAAATCCAGTCTGGCGCCTACAAAGGTAGTAATCGAGCCTCTGTTACCTAATCCTCATATAAAACAATTAAACGTCTAGGAAAAGTGGGTCCTCAAATATTTGACGCGACCATTTTGGGGAATTCCCAATACAAGTGGAACCTTTGGATTTCAAAATTAAAGATTATGTGGTGTCGAGAAACAGTACAAAGAACAATTTTAACCATATTCCTAAAATTTCAAGTCGAATTTTATTGCATTTAAACAAAATAGTTGAATTTTCAACCCGAAAAGACACATTTTCAATAAAATAGTTTAGTTTTCAAGCTGAAAAGTGGAATGTTTTAGACAAAATTTGACTTTTGAATCAAAAAAGATGAATTTTAAACAAAAAATTATTTTCAATCAATAAAGATGAATTTTCAATCATATAGTTGAGTTTTCCACACAAAACAATTAATTTTCAACCAAATAGTTGCCTTTTCAACAGAAGAGTTCAATTTTCAACTCAGAAAGATTTTTCAGCCAAGAAAGAAAAAAATTAAAATAAATAGATTAGTTGAACTTTTAAGCCAAAAAGAACATAAATCCTCAACAAAAACAAACTCATTTTCAATCAACCAGTTGCATTTTCAAAAAACAAAAACGATGGAATTTTTCCCGAAAGATATTAATTTTCATCCCAAAAAGATGAATATTTTACAAAACAGTTGAATTTTTAAAGCGAAAATGTGAATTGTCAACAAAAAAAAAGTTAATTTTCAAGCAAACAGTTGAATCCTCAACCAAAACACATTAATTTTCAGTCAATCATTTGCATTTGCAGCAAATAATTGAATCCTCCATCAAAACAGATTAATTTTAAATCGAAAATTTGTATTTGCAATCAAAACAGATAAAATTTCTACCAAAATAGATAAATTTTAAACAAAAAATGACGGATATTGTAAAAAAAGTAGAATTGTCAACCAAAAAGTTTATTTTCAAACAAATAGTTGAAATTTCAACCATAAAAGTTTTTTCAGTAAAAAAATGCAACCAAATCGTTGAATTTTCAAGCCAAACAAAAAAAAAAGATTTTTTATTAAAGTAGTTAAACTTTCAACCAGATAATTGAACTTTTAAATAAAAATTGTAATTGATAGTTTACCGAAAGAAGATTTTAATTTGAAATCAAAAACAGTTAAATTCAAACAAAAAATATAAATTTTCAACAAAATAATTAAACCCTCCACCAAAACAGATCAATTTTCCACTAAAAATTTGAATTTTTAACGAAAAGAGATGAATTTTCAAACAAAAAAGGCAAATTTTCTACAAAATAGTTCAACTTTTAGCCCGGAAATACGAATTTTCAACAAAATAGTTAAATTTCGAACCAAAGAGATGAATCTTGAACCAAAAAAATGCATTTTTTATAAAACAGTTCAACTTTAAACCAAGTAGAAGAATTTTTAACCAAAATATATTACTTTTGAATAAAATAGTTGAATTCAACCAAAAAGACGAATTTTCAGAAAAATAATTGAACCCTCGACCAAAACAGATTAATTTTCAACCAAAAAGATACATTTACAACTAAGAAAGATTATTCAGTCAAGAAGGAAAACAGATTACTACGAAATTGAGGAATTTTTAAGCCAAAAAGGCAAATTTTCTACAAAACAGTTGAATTTTCAACCCGGAAATATGAATTTTCAACAAACAAGTTGAAAAAAATAGTTAAATTTTCAACCCAAGAGATGAATCTCCAACAAAAAAAAAAAATAATTTGTTACGAAAAGCAGTTCAACTTTCAACCAAGTAGTTGAATTATCAACCAAAAACTATAACTCTTAAACAAAACAATTCAGATTTCAACAAATTGGTAGAATTTTTAACCAAAAGAGATTAATTCTGAACCACAAATATAATAGTAGACCATTCAATTCTAATAGTGAATTTTCAACCAAAAATAGTTGAATTTTCTTACTGGCTTCTCTTAATTCAGTTTGCATTTAACCGAAAAAAAAGAGAAAAAGCGGTATTTTCTTGAAAACAGGGGAAAGAGAGTAATTCTTAAAAAAAACGAGGGGAAAAGGGGAACACTGTGAAGTCTGTATAAATTATCGAGACTTTAATTCCTAGAGCTAGAAGTTAGATGAAAGGTGATTGCATCAGGATTGCACTTTGCTTTTACCGCATTGTAAGTTTATTTGAAAGTTTTACGACCCGCGTCTTAAGGAGCCTTAAAGCGCAGAGTGCATATATTTTATATTATATATGAGATTAAACTTTCTCACACACGTTGTTTATATTAACACGATATACCTGCTAGGGGCGATATAGGATATTTGCTGGTTCAGAGTTGTATCTAAGAATCTCATGAGAGGTCAACGGTCGTTTCCCTCGGGGAGAAATTTTATTCTAACTCTTATATGACTATTCTTGCCCTATCCCAATACTTGGAGCTTGCTACACGTTTAAATCCATTGTGATTTATGATCATTAATGATACACGCCTCGTTCACAGGATAAACCTCGCTGAAAATGCTATTCAATGAATTTCCTTTCTAATCTACTCCAAAGATTACCAAATTCTCACCTCAATAATGTACCTGAAGTTCCGAAAGTTCATATGAACAAACAAAAAAGTTGAGTTCACAACCTAAAATGCCTGATGCCCTACAAAAATGCCTTAAAATAGGGAATAAATGAAAGGCATCAGTACAGAACTAGATAACCAAAAAAATGGGAATTTTTCAGTAGAGCGATAAAGCATTCTGTAAAATCGTAATCACTTTTAAAAGATGAAACAAAAGTCCAGTCCCAAGCTAAAGGTTTGACGAATTGAGGCAAAAATAGTGTAATTAAAAAGTCATCCAGGCACGAACCTAAAATTGAGGCAGGTTCGGCTGCGGATTGCGACAAAAATTTCGGCCGTTAGACTTTACAACCTAAAATGCTCTCAAAATAGAGGAATTAGGGGGATTTTTCAAGAAAATGGGAGAATAATATGGGAATAAATGAAAGTTGGCGGTACATATCTAGAAAACCAAAAAATGGGAATTTTTCAGCAGAGCGATAAAGCATTCTGTAAAATCAAACTAACTATTTAAAGATGAAACAAAAGTCCAGTCCCAAGCTGAACTGTTGCTAAATTGACGCAAAAAAAGAGTGATTAACAAAATCATCCAGGTTCAAAAAATTGGATGTGGAAGTGAACAATCTTAAAGCGGAACTAACCTAAAATTGAGGCAGGCTCGGCTGCGGATTGCAATAAAAATTCAATTTTTGATTGAAGTAAGAAATAAAAACATTTTTTGAGACATGGTGATGCTTAATCAGAATAAAAAAGGTTTGGTCCAAAAAATTATACTGTTCAGAGAAAATCAAAATTGAATAAAGCTATATTAGTGGTTCTTTAAAAATTATTGTATTAAAAAAAGAGATTTCGAAAAAATTCTTTTACCACAATGTGTATTAGATTTTTGAAGGATTTTGTATGCAATAAAGAATAATCCCATTTTCGATAAAAATGATTAATTTACAACCAAAAAAATAATTTTCAAGCAAGATAGATAATTTTTCAATTAAATAGTTTTTATTTTCAACCAGATCCAAAATTAATTTTAGACAAAACAGGTTCAACAAAATTATTTCAACGAAATAGTTGAATGTTTAACCGAATGGTCGAATTCTGAAACAAAAAATTTAACTTCAACCAAAAACAGTTGCATTTTTAACCAAATAGTTACACATAAGATTTCAACTAAAAAGTTAATTTTCAACCAACTATTTGGATTTTTTAACAGAATATTATAATTTTTAACCCAAAAAGACGAATTTTTAGGAACTGTTCATGAATAAATTCAAATAAATTGTATACAAAATAATTCATTTCCAACCAAATAGTTAAATATTCCACTGAAAACAATCAATTTTCAGCCAAGAATGGAATAGTTAAGTTTTCAGTTAAGAAAATTAATTTTCAAGCGAAAAAAAACTTTTTAAGAAAATAGAACATTGACAACCACACAGTTGAATTTTCAACAAAACAATTAAATTTTCAACAAAATAGTTGAATTTGAACCAAGTAGTTGAATTTTCAACCAAGTAGTTGAACTGTCAAACAAAAAAGATGAATTTTCAACGGAATAATTTAATTTTGAACAAAAAAATTAATTTCCAACCTAGAAAGATGAACTTTCAACCAAATAGTTGAACTTTGAAGCAAAAGAGATGAATTTTCAACGGAATAATTTAAGTTTGAACAAAAAAATTAATTTCCAACCAAGAAAGATGAATTTTCAACCAAATAGTTAAAAAAAAAGTTCAATTTTCATTCAAAGAGATGAATTTTCCACTAAAATAATGAATCTTGAATTAAACAAAAAAAGTTAATTTCCAACCAAGTAGTTGAACTGTCAATAAAACGAGATGAATTTCCATCAAAATAGTTAAATTTTGAACCAAATAGTTGAACTTTGAAGCCAAAAGGCGAATTTTCTATCTAAAAATATGAATTTCCAATAAATCAGTTGCACTTTCGAGCAAAAAAGATAAATTTTTAACAAGACAGTTGATTTTTCAACTAAATAGTTGAGTTTACAAAAAAAAAACTAATTTTAGACCAAATAGTTACATGCACAACCAAGTAGTAGAATTGTTAGCCAAATTGTTGATTTTTCAATCTACCAAGACCATTTTTCAACCAAACGGTTGAATTTTGAAAAAAAAAATGTATTTGCAATTTGAAAAGGAATGTTGAGATCTCGATACTGGCAGAGAAACACCGTTGTATCAGGAAAATAACGACTTTAGCTGCACAAAGTTAGTAGTAGCGTAACTATAAGTGCTTGAGGCAATTTTCTTTAAAAAGTAAAACGTTCGACGAACCGCCAGTAATACCGTTCACAACTTACAAACATTTCCGCTTCTCGACGACGAACGGACACCGCATCTGCCATTACTCGCTCTGTTCCGATTTCGAAGTTATGAAATAAATAGTCATTTTCCATGAGAAGCTCTATCGACTTAGAGAAAGTATTTATTAAAGATACGTCAATGATTTCCTATTCAAACTATAATAACCGGAGATGGTCTTCGAATAATTAATTTCTCTTTTGGGATACGAGAGAAAATCGTTTAGATTTTAGAAAGATAATGATTTCTTCACCGATATTATAAGAGTAACAAATATATTTATAGTCGCTTCACGATCATCCTAAAACGAGCAACAAAATTAGCACCAAACAAAATTTTTGTCTGGAAGGGTGGCCGAAAATTTTCATTTTCAAAAGTCCCTGACATCCCTGACTAATTTTTCATTTTCCTTGAACATGAATATTCCAATTAGAAGTATTTAGGTTATTCTGTCGACCAGGATAATTCATTAATTTCTTATGTTAAATTTGCCGATTACTGGGCATCAGAAATCAATTAATATTTAAAGGCCAACATTTTAATCTTCTGTCATTTTTAATACAGAATATTTTACAAATGAAATTTAAAAAAATTTAAGTGGAAAGTGACCTACTCAAACCGAAAAAGCGACCAAAAGTGACTAAAAGTAACAAATGCTCTTTAGTAATGTGACTAATGTTATTTTAAATTTGAAAGAATTCAAAAAAATCGATGAAATTTGTAAAGATTCTATGTGGATTTTAACGAATTGAGGATACATTCATAAGACTTCAAAACAATTTAAATTAATTCAAATGACTTGGATTATCAATTTAGAAGAATTTAAAGAGATTGAGAAGAATTCGATAAAATTAATTAAAATTCAAGGTGAATTGAAAAAATTCAAGGTGAGTTTAAAAATCTGCAGGATTAATTAAGTAAAAACTTTATTAAATTCACAAAAATCTATTGAATTGAGTAAATCTAGAATTCAAATATATGAAATACTGTGAAATTCTATGGAATATAATATTTTCTGAAATCCTAGAACATTTATTAAAATATCTTAAGAGCTTTTTAAATCTCTTAAAATCTTCAAAATGCTTGGAAATCCCTTGAAATTTTTTTAATGTTTTCAAAATACATTGAAATTTTTTCAGAGACCTTAAAACGTTTTAAATCCTTTGAAAACTATTGAATTCCCTTCAAAATTTTGTAAAGTATTGGAAATTCTTTGAAATAGTTTAAAATACCTCACAATACTTTAATTACTTTCAAATCTTTAGAAATCCTTTGTCATTTTTTAAAAGCTCTTAAAAATTACTTAGAGTTTTTTTAAATACGCTAAAATCTAACAAATCTTTTTTTTTATACCCTGAAATCTTTCAAATTATATGTATAAATTCCTTACAATTTTTCAAACCTTGTAAAATCCCATCAAAATTATTAAAAGCTCTTGAAAATGCTTTGGAATCTTTAAAAGAACCTAAAACATGTAAAATAATCCTTTGTATCGGCCTATTAAATTACTGAAATAAATTTAAAACTCTTTGGAATCTTTTAATATACCCTAAAAAATTTCGCTTTTTGTGCAATTTTGTTACACAGTTTGATTTTCTTTGAGTTTATACGTTTTTAAAGATTCTTTTCCAAATCTTTTAAAATTCCTTAAAACAATTCGAATCTTTTGAAATCCCATTAAATTACTGGAATCAATTAAAAATACCCTAAAATATTTTAAATACTTTAAAAAAACTTGAATTTTTTTAAAGCTCTTGAATATTCTTCAGAACTTTTAAAAATACCCTGAAATATTTTTAAACAATTGTTAATCAATTTATTGAAATCAATTAATCAATTAAAATTCCTTCAAAATATTGAAATATTAAAAAAATTAAGGAATCTTTTAAAATCCATAAAATATTTCAAAAGAATTCAAGAAAACTTAGAATACTTATAGACCTGAATTCATTAGCGCCTAACCCATATATGTTACTTTATTGAAAGAAAAGTCAATAAAGTAATCTTTTTATTTCAAAAAGTGACTATAGTGGCTTTATCTTAAAAAAGTCTTTAAAAGTGACTACGTGACAGCCTTGATTATTCTTGACAGTTACTTCAACTTTAAAGTGATTCTCACAGAAATTCCCTGACTTTCAACATTTTTTTCTTCAAAATCCCTGATTTTTCCCTGACCAACAAAATTTCCTGATTTCCCCTGACATACGACCCCCTCTTTGAGCAAAAAAAAAAGCAAGGTTCATTGCACCGTTGCAATGTGTGTCGCACTAAATACGTATTTAAAACGTCCTTGTCTCCGATTTACGTTTAGAGCTTGGCCTCGGAGATATGCACTTAAGGAGAAAAGTAAACGGGACGATCAATTTCCATAGAGCAAAGATGCTTATTTTAATGACTTGATAACTAGACAAACTTCTACATCTATTACACCAGAAGAAAAGGGCATGAGAACGTTCGAAGGAACTAGAAAAAGTTCTGTTTAGAAAAAGGAGGATACAGAAAAAGAATTGCTCGTAAAAAAGTCACTGGAACTTGGATTTAATGAGTCCAGAATTACTGCGGCGGTTTCGGGCTGAGAGTAGAGCCTCTCGGGATCGAGAGAGGGTGTTTAACCAAGCGTGAAACACCGTCACTGAATGTTTACGTTTGGACGGTCTGGATTTACCACTGAAGGCCACTGAATCTATCCCCGAAACCGGTTGTAAATCCAAGTTCCAGTGTAATTTATAAATTCCCAACTTCTGACGATTCGTCAATTCTTTCTCAAAGTTCGCAGATTCGTGGTATGTCACAATGACCAACATTTTTTAGCATCGGCTAATATAGATTTATCGATAATACTCTAATTGAACCTCAGAAAACAGAAACTATCGTCTTCTTAATTAATCTAATTGACATGAATGTATTCTTTTACGGTTCAGGGAGTACTTCTTACTGGAGCGTGATGGGCCTAAAACGATTCAACGTATAATGTTAAGTAAACCGCGACAAAGGCTCTATTGAGTGAATGAATGAAGAAAATAAGTTGGCATGAATCAAGAATCATTGTTTTTTTTTATATAGCAGGCTTGTAAGATTAATTTGAAGTGTAAGAACGAAATGTCTGATATTTTGTATTTCATTTTTTATATACCGGTTCGCTTACAAGGACGCTATTCAGATCTTCTTTCAGACCAGAAATAAACTGTTCAGAAATGAATACCTACAAGAAATTGACAAAGCTGAGTTGTATCTGCGGTAAAAAAATTAAAAGGCCTTACTTAATTTTACATAATATTTCTTTTCAAGCAAACCAGACAATTTAAATGATTTAAAATGTCGTATATAATGAGCAAGAACATCAAACTTCAAACAGTATTTGGACATAATCATACAGGAAAACAGGGTGATTTTTTAAGTGAATAGGGCAATAAATTCTTTAAAATAGAATTAATGTAGATACCATGTATTGAACTTAATAGGAAATGCTTTGAATTCGTGAGATTTTAAGTCGAAATATATTCGATAAAAAAAAATAGTTGCATTTTCATACAAAAGAGACGAACGAATATTCAACATTCTTCGAAATGTAAAGATAGCATTTACAAGTTTACCTTTCGAGTCGAGAGTGATATGGAAATTTATGTATCAATGGATATTGCGGACTCACCTTGACTTCATGATAACGTTCCTCCAGATAGTAGGCCATCCCTCTCGCTTCCTCATACTTAGCAGACAATGCCACATATTTATCATAGTGTCGTTTAAAGAGAACGAATCTGCGGATAATTGATAAAATTACGTCAGATGTTAGGCCATGATGTTTAAATGGCCAAATAAAAATCTACTTATGTATACAGTACTAGCTGTCATAATTATCAATAATGCTTATTCAGTAGCTTCAATCAAATTGTCACGTGCGGCATTCACCGCCAGTCTCTGCTACCATCATAAGAGTATTATCATAATATAGTAGTATAAATAGTCATGTTAATTTGTGATTCATCATATTAATATCATACAGAAAACAAACACCCGCGTGATTATTTTTATTTTCTCAGGAAGTATTTAAATTAAAATACAAAATTCATGGGGGATAATTAATGAATGGTCGTGAATTGGTTGCAATCGATTGCAACTAATTACATTTGTTTCTTTATATTGTTTAATAATCATAAATCCTATCTGTATCAGAAGTATATTACTGGAAAAATAATTTTGATTTTTTAAATAAAGAAATCACTGAAGAAGACTCCCACATGAGCCGAACCGTCTGATTAAAAAACAATGTTTTGATTATTGGACCCTAAAGTCCATATAAAGAAACATCAACTAATATAATATTGATACAACATTTTTGTATTTCACAGTTGTTCAAAATTGTAGGTTTAATTTTTGAAGTGAAATATTTTTTTTTCAAATAACCAATTTCCGGTGAAAACATACTAAGAGAAGAATTTTCAAAAACAAAAAAATGAATTTTCAACCAAAGAGATGAAACCCATACAAAAAAGATAAAAATTGATATTTCACGGAAAAAATTGTTTATTTTAAATAAAAAATACTTGAATTCAACCACGCAAGAAGAATTTGCAGCAAAGCAGTTGAATTTGTAGTTAAACGAAATTTTTTCAACAAAATAGTTGAATTTTCAACCAAAAAATAGTATCTACCAAAAAAGTTGACTTTTTAAACTTGAAAGTCGAATGTTTTAGAAAATCGTTGACTTTGAAACTCAAAAAACAAAAATTTTTAACAAAAAACTTAATTTTCAACCAAATAGAACTTTTAACCAAAAGAGATGAATTATGAACCAACAATATAATAGTAGAATTATAAACCAAAAAAGAAATCGACAAAAGTACAAACAGCATTATTTTAGAAATCTTCAAGCCAGAAGACCAATTTTCTATAGTAGACAGTTGAATTTTCAACGAAAAAGTTCATTATTGAAGATGAATTATCGACCAAAAAGATGACTTCTTAAGAAAATAGTTGAATTTTCAAAAGAATAATTAAATTTTCAACAAAATAGTTAGATTTTTAACCAAATAGTTTAATGTTTGAACTAAAAAATGAATTTTCAAACAAAAACTAAATAGTTGAATTTTCAAGACAAAAATACGATTTTTTTTAGAAAACAGCTTCATTTTCTACCAGAAAAGTTTCATTTTAATCAAAAAAGTTCATTTTCAATGAATCAGTTGCAACTAATTACATTTGATTCTTTATATTGTTTAATTTTTTGATTATCATAAATCCTATTATATTTCAAACAAAAACTTCTAAAACGAACAGCCATAATAGCAATTTTATTTTTTTAATTATATACTTTTTTCTTCACTGCTATCTGTATCGAAAGTATATTACTGAAAATGTGATTTTGGTTTTGTTTCTAAATAAATTACTGAAGAGGACTCCCACATGAGTCGAAACCTCTGATTAAAAAACAATTTTTTTTTTATTATTGGACAAAATTTTAAGTTTGATTTTTGAAGTCGAATGCTTTTTGATTAAAGTATCCGATTTCCGGTGAAAAACGCTAACATACCCTGTTATTGTTCAAATATTGTACATTTTCTTTGAAATCTAATAATTTTTTTATTAACAATAGCAATTTCCGACAAAAAACACTAACATAAAAAGGAGTTGATGATTGAAAATCTTTCTTCAAACCTAATGTTGTTTGTTTTAAATAAATCACACCGGTGTAAAACGCTACCATAATCTAATTTTTTAAAGAAATTTTATGTCTTCTTCGAAACTTTTTATATTAAAATTATTTAAAAAAATACTAATTCCCAACGAAAAGCACTAACATAAAACATGTATAATATTTTCAATAATTTATTACAAAAGTCGAAAGTTTTAACTTAACCGCGCAAGAATATTTAAAAAGCACAAATGTTTCTCAATGCGTCTAATTCTTTTCTTATTAAAAGGGATTATTTGTAGATTTAATATTTTAAATTTATGATATAAAACAACTTCAAATAATCAAAAGCCAATCAGGATTCAACAATAATTGCGAGATTTTCGAGACATACCGTCACAACACGTTTTTTTTAAATAGAATGATCTAAATAACAATAAAAAATAAGTTTTCGTTTCTATAATTAATTAAATTAATTTAATTTTCCTCTATATATGTAGATACATTCAATTATATGAAGAAATGCAATGCTGAAAATTATACAAAACGAGAGCAGTTACAGTAAATAGTACCATCAGCGCACTTCAAGTGTTTCCTGAAATTACTATAATATATATTGCAAATAAACTGTACCAGAGATCTATGATACCAAAGTGCAACCATCCATTGCGGAAGCACGGTTTGTGCTTTACTCATGCCTTTTTTAAATTAAAATTCGTCATGAATGGGGAGAACCTTAGTCGTCACGCTATCAGCTTTGTATAAAATTGTAAAGAGAAGTTTCAAAAAAATGTTATGGGTAATAAACTTGTCATAGTGATCTAATAAAAAAACATAAAAGATTGTCGGGATAGTTCTTTTTTTGTAGTGTGGGCTGAAGAAGAAAATTTTTTTTATTTCAAAAATACACGAGGCCTAATGAACAAATAATCCAGCTGTTTTGATGATTTTTGCCTACCAGAATTTGTAGTATATATTATTACCAAGATATTCTGGATGATAATAAAGAATTTAGTTCAAAAGAGTACTGGTAAAATCACATGTTTTTCCACAAAATATAATCTGCAAAATGATACAACAAACTTTAAAAAGCTTAATTTTTCACTGAGTTATGACAGAAAATATCCATACTTTTTTTTCAGAAAAATAACAAATTTAATAACTTTTTGCTTCTTTTTACTTATCGGCCAACTGTTTGTCATAAAAATGTGTACTATGTAATAGCAGGACTATATTTGAATATATTTTAATATATTAAAATAGTGAAATACTATTTACATAAATTTTACAAGTATTTTAAACGAATAAAAACGTAAATTTTATAAATTGTTGGTCAGTTTTAGCGGAATTATGTAGTCTATTGAATTAAATTCATTTTTATTATTCTTCAAAATTATTATTGAATATTTATTATTAAAAAGTATATAATTTGAAAAGTATCTTCTTTAATCTCTGCAAATATGATAAAATATAGATTATGAACAGGCTCACAATCAGTAAAGAAATTCTGTTTTACATTGAAAGAAAACAAATTTGAAGAAGAGTCATAAAGATAATTGGGTATAATAAACTAATTTCGCAACTACGATTACGAGGGGAATTTCCTAACTTTAATGAAGTCTCAAGCTTAATCTGCATACTAAACACTAATATCTCAAGTTAAAACTCACTTACAGGCTTTGAATAATTGGTCTCTTTAAATAAAAAATACATGAGAAAATAAAAGATCCATGAAAGAACCAAAAATGGGAATTAGGTTTTGGTTAAAAAATAAATATTAACCGAAACCCAGTTTTCATAAGGAACGTGTGGTAATCTTTACATTGTACAAAAGATAAAAATTATATTCCATTGTTGAAAATTATTGACGTTGATTGATTAAGGTTAAATGTGACGCATTTGTGGCAAATTCCATGATTTATGAACGCATATTTTTTCAGTTATGTGAATATAATATTCTTATCATGCAGGGTCACAAAGCTAAATGATATTACAAGCAAGGTGTAATCTTAAAATTATATTAATTCATCCGAGAAACAATAATTTTAAATATTTTTCGTTTGGAAATTTGGAAGCTTAGAATTTTAAAAGAATTTTTAAGGAACAATTTTAGCTCTATTTTGCCAAAAATAGAGTTAAAAATTTAAAGAAAACTTTAAAAGATATCGAAATTAATACTACAAAACGGATGGGACATATATTTTTAAAAGGTTATACAAAATCTTAGAAAATTCGAATTTTAATTTTTCTGTTCGTCAAAATGCTAATAAAGGTAAGTTCTCATAAGGTAAAATGTAATAGTTAATATTTTTAAATTTTCAACCAAACAGTTGTATTTCTGACTAAAAAACATCAAGTTTCAAACGAAAATTAAACAGTTTAATTTTCAGTTAAAAAAATTAATATTCAATTGCAAAGAAAAAAACGACTTTTTAACCAAATAGTTCAATTTCTAACCAAAGAGATGAATTTTCAAATAAAGTGTTGAATTCTATATTTGACTAATATTCGACAAAATGTTGAATTTTCAACAGAATAGATTTAATATTATTAAATACAATTATTTATCAAATATGATATTATTATATCCTGGAAATCCAGTTTACTTCTATTTTTTAAGGATAAAAAAAAAAAGGAATTCATTAAATTTTTTGAGAACTTCAAAACTAAAAAAAACCTTGTGAAATAAAAGCCTTATACTGAGATGAATTTTCAACAAAAGTGTTTAATTTTCAATCAAGGAAGATAAGTCAAGAAAGAAAAAAACTTTTGAATTTTCTACAAAACAGGATAAAATTTTAACAATATTGTTGAATTTTCACCAGAAAGAAATTTAATATTATTAAATATAATCATTTCATAAATATAACTACTATTATTAAACCCTGAAAGTCCAGTTACTTATATTTTTTTAAGGATAATCAATACGAATTTATTTCGTTTTCTGAGAAATGAAAAACTAAAAACAACTTGAAAAAATGTCTGTACAAATTTCAAATGAATTGAAAACAATTTAAAATTGTGAAAAAATTTCACTGAATTCAATATATTTGAAATAAGCTTAGAAAAATTTAAGGGAATTCAAAAGAATTTGATGAAATGGCAGAATCAATTAAAAAAAACTTTTAAAAATTCAATAAAACAATTGATAAAGCCAAAGTAGAATTGAGTAAATCTAGAAAAATACAAGCGAATTAAGAATTAAGGGTGAATTCCAAAAAATAATTTCAAATCTCTTAAAATCTTTAACACCCTACTAATTTTCAATAAAAAAGTGACTAATGACTACAAAACTATTCAAAAGAATTCAAATGAATTGGAAATAATTTTTAAAAATCGAAAAAATTCCATTGATTTCAGTAAAATTTCAGCGAATTTAAAGGAAGAATTCAAAAGGATTTAAAAGAATTCAGGATACATTAATAAGAATTCAGGGTGAATTCCAAATGAATTGCAAAAAATATTTGAAAAACTCTTGAAATTTTGGAAACCCTACGTAAATCCCTCACTTCTTGTGAGTAAATTCTTTGAAATCCATCAAAATATTAAAATCCCTTAAAATTATTAAACCCATTGGAAATCCCCTGAAATTGTTCAAATTTCTTGAAAATGCCTTGAAATCTTTTTAAATACCCTAAAATATTTCAAAGTATTTGAAATACCTTCAAACTATTGAAATAAAAAAAAATCCATTGATTTCAGTTGAATGTCAGCGAATTTAAAGAAAGAATTCTAAAGGATTTAAAAGAATTCAGGATACATTAATAAGAATTCAGTGTGAATTCCAAATGGATTGCAAAAAATATTTGAAAAACTCTTGAAACCCTACGAAATCCCTCACTTCTTGTGAGTAAATTATTTGAAATCCATCAAAATATTAAAATCCCTTAAAATTATTAAACCCATTGGAAATCCTCTGAAATTGTTCAAATTTCTTGAAAATGCCTTGAAATCTTTTTAAATACCCTAAAATATTTCAAAGTATTTGAAATACCTTCAAACTATTGAAATAAAAAAAAATCCATTGATTTCAGTTGAATGTCAGCGAATTTAAAGAAAGAATTCAAAAGGATTTAAAAGAATTCAGGATACATTAATAAGAATTCAGTGTGAATTCCAAATGGATTGCAAAAAATATTTGAAAAGCTCTTGAAACCCTACGAAATCCCTCACTTCTAGTAAGTAAATTCTTTGAAATCCAACAAAATATTAAAATCCCCCTTAAAATTATTAAACCCATTGGAAATCCCCTGAAATTGTTCAAATTTCTTGAAATATTTTTAAATACCCTACAATATTTTAAATTCTTTCAAATACCTTCAAACTATTGAAATAAAAAAAAATCCTAAAATATTTCAAATCCTTTGATATCTTTTGAAATTCCTTGAAACATTTTAAAGACCTTTAAAAAACGCGTGGAAATCTTTTACAATACCCAAAAATATTGCAAATCCTTTGAAATACCATTAAATTACTAGAATCAATTAAAAATTACTTCTAATCTTTTAAAATAACCTAAAATATTTAAAATCCCTTAAAATATTTTTAAATCCCTTGAAATTTTTTAAAGCTCTTGAAAATGCTGAGGAATTTGAAAAAAAAATCCATTAAAATAATTCAAATCCTTCGATCATTTTATCAATTGATCATTATGATCAATTAAATAAAAACTTTTAAAAATAAAAAATTAATCCATTGAATAAGTATAATTGAGTAAATTTCGAAGAATTCAAGTGAATTAAAAAATTAAAAAGAATTCCAAAGAATTTAAGATAAATTAATAAGAAAATCCTTAGATTTAAAAATACTCTAACATCTTAGAAATCTCTTCAGATTATTGAAATCTATTATAAATTTCCTGGAATCTTTAAAAATAGCTTGAGATATTTCAAAATAATTCAAGAGAATTCAGAAATAGGTATAGAATTTTTTAAAAGAAAAGTGACTAAAGTGATCATTCTATTTACAAACGTGACTACAATGAAATCTTTAAAAAGTAACTAAAAAGTGATTTGAGAAAAAAGTGACTAATAGTGACTGTGTAGCAGTCCTGATTATATTTTACAGTTATTTCTAAAAAAAATTCCCTGATTTGCTACTTTTTTCAAAATCTCTGACTCTTGAAAGCTTTGATCTTATTATACATTTTTTTAAAGATACATTATGGACTGCAAATAGGGTACCATAGGGATCAAATCTTGAAAATAGGGTACTTTAGGGACCTGAACTGAATATAGGGTACAATAGGGGATATAGGACCTGTTCTTGCCGGCACTATACCCGGCCTCGACTCGTTGAAAATAATCAAAGTTCCTAAGACTCACCTGTAGAGATCATTTTCCGTGACGATATCGCGAATGGAATCCTCCGGATCGATCCGATCAGCGATTGCTCCAGGTGGACCAGCAGCTCTAGGGAGTAAATTGCAGGGTGTGCATGCACTTGCAGCAAGTAGATCGTCCTCGGAGACAGCGGCCATTAAAGGACTGGGTGTCCTAGTTGCAGGATTCAGGAGATCCTCACTCTTGCTGTGCCTCATCTCAGAGTTCCGGAAGATGCTGCCATTGCCCGACTTGTTCCTGAAGACGACCTCTCCATTGATGACCCCACCTGACCCGGGGAATCCGTTCGGCACTATCCCGATTAATAGGTCCGTCATTTTCCTGCACTAACACGGTCACACACTTTCTGGTTCTTCTGCCCGGTACAATCCCGGAATCCCGTAGAAAAAAGGGGTGCGACTATAATTATTTAATTTTGTCGTTGTCAGGGGGCATTCTTTCCCCTGAGAATCGATACGAACTGGCGCTTCACGGATCTCCCTTACGGGTAAAAATTGATTGGATTGAATCACTTGTTCACTGATCTGTTCACTGCTCTGGCCGGTTTCAAGTATCAGTTCGACGAGTATGTAACGTTGAGAATCTTTCAGGCGCAGCACGAAACTCGAGACGTTAGTAGCGAAACGATTTTGAAAAAATAACAGTCGTATTGAGATGCTAGCTTTCGAAAGATCAAGCACTTGAATTTCTTCTAGCACCCACTAAACACCACTCTAGTTGTCAGGACGCGTCAACAACAACTGAATTCGAAACGAAACTCCTCCGCAACCGAAAAATGGGAGGGATTGTTGGAGAGGTTGTGACGTGTTTTCGGCAGTCGGTAAAATCAATTCCTAACTTCTTGCACGCTTACCGACGGGGTGGGAATTCTTCTTGCCCGGTTGGTAACATTCTGGCCAGTGCTACTAAAATAAACTTCTAAATTGTTGATTAGTGATACTCAAACGGTTATATTTATTTGAAAAAAATAATAATTAATAGTCTTCAATTGATACAATCATTTTTTGAATTGAATATTTAAAAAAAATAATTAAACTTTTTTACACTTTTGTACCCTCAAAAGCGCGGGAGTTTCAAATTCGAGTCTTCGATCTCTTCATTTTTTATTAGAAGGAAAATTTAAATTGACTGTGACAAGCTTATGGAAATTATCAAATAAATCATGGTATGTATCGTGAACTGTATTAGTATTCAAATTTTTCTAAAAAAGTATCTCTTAGAAAAATTGTCTGAGAAAGTAGAGTTTCGTAAAACTCGCTAAATAATAAAGACTTTTCACAATCATTCCCCTATACCCCTCTTTTACCCTTTTATTAAAGAATTTATATTTTGTCCCTGTTTTGAAGAAACTTCCCCTTTTTCCCCTTTTTCTCGATTTTTGGCTTAAATGCGAACTGAATTAATAGAATCCAATAAGAAAACCCAACTGTTTTTGGTTCACAGTTCATTCTTTTTGGTAGGAAATTCTCCTATTATATTTTTGGCTTAGAATTCAACTTTTTTGGTTAAAATTTTAATTATTTTGTTGCTAATTCAACAATTTTATTAAAAAGTTATCCTTTTCCGTTGAAAATCGAACCGTTTTGTTAAAAATTCGGCTTTTTTGTTGAAAATATAACTGTTTTTGTAGAAAAATGCGTCTTATTTGTTTAAAAATGCAACTATTTGGTTAAAAATTGTTTTGTTTTTTTGTTGAAGATTCATTCTTTTAGTTAAAAATTCATTCCGGTTGAAAATCAACTTTTTATTTAAAATTTAACTTTTTTGCAGAAAATTCGTCTTTTTGGTTGAAAATTCAACTATTCTGGTAGAAAAATTCATCTTATTTGGTTAAATGCAACTATTTGGTTGAAAATTGTTTTTTTTTTTTGGTTTAATATTTATCCTTTTAATTGAAAATCGATTTCCTGTTGATAATTAACTTTTTGTTTAAAATTAAACTTTTTTGCAGAAAATTCGTCTTTTTGGTTGAAAATTCAACTATTCTGGTAGAAAAATTCATCTTATTTGGT
>CAKNYM010049767.1:158233-185221 GCA_932195095.1 Andricus curvator
CTAGAAGATTTCAAAAGATTTCACAAATATTTCAAATAATTAATAAGAATTTCAAAACTTTTCGAAGTTTTTAAACGATTTTAACATTTTTTAGAAGATTTCACAAAGATTTTAAATATTTCAAATGATTTTAAATGAATATAAAGATTTCAGAAAGATTTCACAAATGTTTCAAAGATTTCATAAAAAATGTATTAAAGATTTAAAAAAAAAACAAGAATTTCGAAGATTTCAAAAAGGGTACAGTACACCAGATTTCAATTTTTTTAAAAAGATTTCCAAAGAATTCACAAATATTTCAAAGAATTAATAAGGATTTCAAAACATTTCAAGATATTAAAAGATTTCGAAATTTTTCTGAAGATTTCAAAAGATTTCACAAAGATTTGAAATATTTCAATGATTTTAAATGGATACAAAACATTAAAAAGATTGTAAACTATTTCCAAATTTTTTAGAGGATTTCACAAAGATTTTAAAATATTTAAATGATTTCAAACGAATAAAAAGGATTTCAGGAAGATTTCACAAATATTGTAAAGAATTCATGAGGATTTCAAAAGATTTAATGAATTTCAACAAAAGACACCAAATTTCATAAAATTTCAAACATTTCACAACGATTTTTTAACATTCCAAAAGATTTTTAAAGATTTCACAAAGCGAATTCAACCAATTCACAAAGATTTCAAAAGCTTTCTTTGGAAACTGTGGGCCAATAAAAAATGAAATGGCTCATTTTTTGCATGTATAAAAAACGGTTATTTCATTATTTGATGTAAAATGTATACCTGGAAAAACTTGATTTCTTGACCTGGAAAACCTGGAAAAGACCTTGAATTTTCTTTCTAAGAATCGCTGGACACCCTGAAGTTGAATATTATATAAAATAATCTACCATTCATTCATTCATTCAATTTCAAATTTTTCATTTTTCAGTTTGGATTAAAATGAGTGCATTTTAAAAAGCGTAAGGGATTTTGAAACAAATTGCAAAAATCAGGGAATTTTTGTTAAAAGCACTTTAAGTAACTGACAAGAATAATCGGGGTTCACACAGTCAATTTCAGTCACTTTTTTTCTCAGATTACTTTTTAGACACTTTTTTAAAATAAAGTCATTATAGCCACTTTTTAAAATGAAAAGATCACTTCAGTCACTTTTATTTCAATACATTAACTTATGGATTAAATACTATCGAATTCAGGTCTCTACCTATTTTCGAATTTTCTTGAATTCTCTTGTAATATTTTAAGGTATTTTATAAGATTCCAAGAAATTTTTAATAGGTTTCAATCATTTTAAGGCAATTCAAAGGATTTGAAAGATTTTAGGGTATTTTTCAGGGTGTCCAGTGACCTTGAAAACCTGGAATTCTCCTTGAATTTTTTTGAACCTTGAAAACCTGGATTTCTCCTTGAATTTTTCACGAGAACCTTGAATAAATTTTTTTTTCTTTCAAAACAGTTATTTTATTGAAATGCGAAAAGTAATTTAAATCTTAAACTTATAAATTATAAAAATTATTAGTTGAAATTTTCGATGTTAATTCAGTTTCAAAATTAGAATGAGCTATGGCCATATAACGGATTTTTCAAGGGTTTCACCACTCGGTTTTTTAGTGTACATTAGATTAAAAAACGTTACTAAAGATTTCAAAAGGTTTCAAAATATTTCAAAGGTTTAAAAGATTTAAAAGGATTTTGAACATTTTACAAAGATTTCATAGATTGAATATGAAAGAATTCACAAATGTTTCAAAGATGTTAAACGATTTCAAAAGGTTTCAACAAATTTGAGAAGATTTCAATGATTTCAAACGAACACAAAAGATTTCATAAACAATGATTAAATAAACTTTTCACAAACATTTCAAATATTTCATACAAATTTCAAAAGATTTAAAAAATTTTCAAAAAGATTTCAGATTTCAAGGATTTTAAAGATTTCAATTTTTTTACAAAAATTTAAAAAGATATCAAAGAAATTTCAAGGTTTCACAAAGATTTTAAGTAAGTACTTCAGGAGATTTCAACGAATTCACAAAGATTTCAAGGATTTCAAAAACGACTTATGTTCGCAAAAAATTAAGAATTTGTTTATTTATGGTTTTGCTTTCTTTAAAAATTGTTTGACATTAAAAAATGAAATGGCTCATTTTTTACATCTATAACAAGCGGTTATTTCATTATTTTATGTAAAAAAAAGGAGACCTGGAATACCTGGAAAAGACCTTTAATTTGGTTCCTAAGAATCCCCGGACACCCTGTTTTTATAAAATTACCAGGAATTTTCAAGAGCTTTCAAAAGTTTGAATGGATTTCAAAAGATTTCCAAGGATTTGAAATATTTTAGGGCATTTAAAAAGATTTCAAGGAATTTTTAATAGATTTCAATAATTTTAAGGGATTCCAAACGATTTTGTGGTATTTTTAAACATTCTAAGAAATTTTCAAGAGTTCTAAAAGGTTTCAAAGGATTCTGAAAGATTTCAAAAGATTTGAAATATTTTAAGGTATTTTTAAAACTTTCAAGGAATCTTTAATAGATTACAATAATCTGAAGGTGATTTCAAAGGATTTTAAAGATATTAGGGCATTTTTAAAACATCTAAAGAATGTTTAAGAGCTTTAAAATTTCTCAAGGGATTGCAACCGATTTTTTGGGATTTCGAAAGATTTCAAAGGATCAAAAGTCTTTTAGAGTATTTTAAAAGATCCCAGGGAATTTTCAAGAGATTCAAATTTTAAAAGGATTTCAATGATGTTAAGGGATTTAAAAAAATGTCATGTGGTTTTAAATAATTTCCTAGAATTTCGAAGGATATGGAACGATTTTATAGGTCCTATAAGGTTTTAGGATATTCTAAAAGATTCCAAGGGATTTTATCATATTTTCGAGGATTTCAATGAATTTATTCAAAAAAATTGAGGTATTTCGCAGGATTTCAAAGATTTCCAAATAATCCAAGGAATTTTCAATCGAATTGAATAATTTGAAGGGAGTTCAAAGAATTTTGTAGATTTTAGGGTATTTTTAAAAATTCAAAGGATTTCCGAAGATTTAAAGAATTTGAAATATTATAGGATATTTTAAAAGATTCCAAATAATTTTAATAGATTTCAATAATTTGAAAGTGATTCCAAAGGATTCGAAAGTTCCAGGGTATTTCCAAAACATCTAAATAATTTTCAAGAGCTTTAAAATATTTTAAGGGATTTTAAAAAATATCAAGGGGTTTAAAAAGATTTCAGAGGGTTTGAAATATTTTAGGGTATTTAAAAAGATTCAAAGGCATTTTCCAGGGGTTAAAAAATTTCCAAGGCTTTTAATGATTTTAAGGGATTTCATAAAAATTTCATGGGATTTTAAAGTATTTCCTAGAATTTTGGAAGATATAGAACGATTTTATAGGTCCTATAAGGTCTTAGGATATTTTAAAGGATTCCAAAGGATTTTATAATGTTTCCGAGGATTTCAATTATTTTACGGGAATTTAAAAGCTCTCAAGTTATCTTAATAAATTTTCCAGGATTTCAGGAAATATCAGATTTCTTGGAATTTCACGGGATTTTATCATACTTTAGTGGATTTCAAAGAATTTATTCACAAAAATTGAGGGATTTCGTAGGATTTCAAAGATTTTCAAATAATCCAAGGAATTTTCAATCGAATTCAATAATTTGAAGGGAGTTGAAAGAATTCTTAAGATTTTAAGCTATTTCTAAAAATTCAAAGGAATTTTTTAGGATATTTAAAAAGATTTCAAGGCCTTTTCCAGGGATTAAAAAATTTCCAAAGATTTTAATGATTTTAAGGGATTTCAAAAAAATTTCATAAGGTTTTTAGGGTATTCTAAAAGATTCCAAGGGATTTTATAATATTACCGAGAATTTAAATGACTTTAAGGGAATTTAAAAGCTCTCAAGGTATCTTAATCAATTTTCCAGGATTTCAGGAAAAATCAGATTTCATGGAATTTCGTAGGATTTCAAATACTTTCAAATATTCCAAGGAATTTTTTATCGATTTTAATCATTTTCACGGATTTTAAAACAGAAATTAAGTTAACCGTTTTCAATTCAGAAACAAATTAAATACCTACATTTCCTCTTGTCCAATTCAATATAAATGTTTAAAATAAAAAATTTCCCTGTTTCGATTCAGAAAAAGATCGAAAATAAAGAATCTGTCTCGCTTCAACTGAGTTAAAATATTAATCAAAATGTTTAAAATAAAGAACACCCTTTTGCAATTGAGAAAAAAGTAAAAACCAATAAAAAAATTCAAAAGAAAAAACTGATCTTTTTAAACTTAAAAGAATTTAAAATCAAACTCATTAAAAATTGAATAATTTTATGTGTTTCTCCTTTTTTATGATTTAAAATACTTGGAATAAAAAAAAGCTTTTAACCTTTTTAACTTCTGACATTAGTATTAGTAAAAAAATGTGATTGATAAAATCATTTACAATTACAATTTTTTAATTTCAAGCAGGAGTGGAATCTAAATTCCTCAAAATCTCTGAATTCCTTGAATTCTCTAAAATCCTTGAAATCAGTGAATATTCTGAATTTCATGAATTCTTTTAATGTTCTGAATTCCTGAAACTCTTTGAATTCTCTGAATTCCTTGAATTTCCTAAATGATCTGAAATTCTCTGAATTCCTTAAACTCTCGAAATTCCCTAAATGCTCTGCAATCCATGAAATTCTCTGAAATCCTTGAAATCTTTGAATATTTTAAATTCCTTGAATATTTAGAATTCTCTGAATTCCTGAAAGTCTCTGAATTCTTTGATTTCCCTGAAATCCTTGAATTCTTTGATTTCCCTGAAATCCTTGAATTCATTAAATACCTTGAATTCCTTGAATATTAGGAATACTCTGAATTCCTTGACTTCTCTGATATCCTGGAATATTCTGAAATCTTGAAATTCCTAGAACTCTCGGAATTCTATAAATTCTTGAAATTCCTTAAATTCCCTGAATTCTCGGAACTCTTTCAATTTGATGAATTTATTGTATTCCTTTAATGCTCTGAAATCCCTGAAATTCTCTGAATTCCCTTAATTCTTTGAATATTCTTATGATCGTAAATTCTATAAACTCATTAAATTCCTTGAATGCTCTGAAATTCCTGAAATTCATTGAATTCCATAAAATCCTTGTATTCATTGAATATTCTGAATTCCTCGAGTATACTTAATTACCTGAATTCCTTGAATATTTTCAATTCCTAAATTTCTTGAATATTCTGATTTCCTGAAATTTTCTAACTTCTTTAAATATTTTAATTTCTCTTAGTTTCTTGAATTCCCTAAATGCTCTGAAATCTCTGAAATTCTCTGAATTCTCTTAAATCTTCGAATATCCTGAATCCCTTCAATATTTGACATTCCTTGAATTTTCGGAATTCCTTGAATTTTCGTGAATATTCTAAAATCATGAAATTTCTTAAATTCTCGGGAAATTCCCTGAATATACTGAATTCCTTAAATATTCTGAATTCCTTTATATCCTTGAATTCTTTAAATATTCAGAATTCTCGGAAATCCCTAAATTGCTTCAGTTCTTCTGAATTATATGCATTATTTTGAAGTCCTTTGAATTAAGGGAATTCATAGAATTCAGGCAATTATACGAATCCACGGAATTCAGGTAATTATGCGAATTCACGGAAGTCAGGTAATTATACAAATTCACGGAAGTCAGGTAATTACACGAATTCACGGAATTCAGGTAATTATACGAGTTCACGGAAGTCAGGTAATTATACGAATTCAATAAATTCAGGCAATTATACGAATTCAAGGAATTCAGATGATTGAGGAAATTCCGCGAATTCAGGGAAGTCCAAGGATTTCAAATTATTGCAAGGAATTTACGGAATTTAGACGAATTCAGATGATTTAGAAAAGGAGTTAAAAAACATTCCAAGCCATTAAAAAGAAAGAAGAAGAATACGTAGATTTTAAAAAATTCAAAAGAATGAAACATTCAAAATTTCTAATTTGATACTGATACTGTATAATCACTTTAAAATGAAATTCCCCACAATTCAAAAATGCCGAAAGAGCATTAAGAATTGAATATTTTAAAATTAGATTTCCAATTGTTCAAGCCCCTTTCCACATTATTCTGTGAACAAACAAAACAATTTTGCATAGAAAATAAAATCATGCGTTTCAAACTCTTTTTTTTAATCTTTCTCTAAAAAATAGGTATGTCACGAAAATCTCAAAAGCATTGTTTTCGCTTTTCCTCAATGCCGATTGTGTAATTTAAAAAACTCGAAGGAAGGAATGTTGCAGAATTCACACACTTAATTAAGAATTAAGTTTTAGTAGAAGGGCAGTGACAAAAAAGGTCTTATTTGTGTGCATAATAGAACTGACAAAAATTTATGATTTATTCATGTAAAATTTCATTATTACATTTTCAGTTAAGATTATTAATTTCCAACCAAGGAAAAGGAAATTTTCCAGACAAAATTCATTTTATGCTTGATGATTTATTATTTTAGTCGAAAAATCTTCTTTTTGTTGTTCAAAATTTAACCATTTTTGTTAACATTTTTTTTAAATTATTTTTTTAACTGAAAATTTAACTATTCCATGTTTGGGTATAAATTTATCTTCTTCAGTTGAAAGTTCAACTATTTGGTCGAAAATTTCTGTATTTTGTTGAAAATTCTTCTTTTTTGGTTCAAAATTCATTTCTTTGGCTTGAAACTTAGTTTTTTTTTTTGTTGAAAATTAATTTTTTAACTGAAAATTTAACTATATCATGTTTTTTGAACATCAATCTTCTTCAGTTGAAAATTCAAGTATTTGTTTGAAAATTTCTGTATTTTGTTGACACTTTGTCTTTTTTGGTAGAATATTAATCTTCTTAGTTACTAATTCACCGTTTTGGTTGAAAATTAAACTATTAGGTTGAAAATGCCATTAAAACTTAAAATATTTGCTTGAAAGTGCATGTATTTTGTTAACAATTATTATTTTTTTGGTAGAAAATTAATCTTTTTGGTTGAAAATTCGTTTCCTTGGTTGAAAATTAGTTTTTTTTTTTTAATTGAGAATTAATTTTGTTAACTAAAAATTTAACTAAATTTTGTGTTGACAATTTTTTTTATGGATCTTTAATCTTTTTAGTAGAAAATGATTTGTTTGGTTGAAAATTTAACTATTTCGTTGAAAAGCTCAACTATTAGGCTGAAAATTCAATTAAAACTTGAAATATTTGCTTGAAAATTCATGTATTTTGTTAAAAATTATTTTTTTTTTAGTAGAAAATTAATCTTTTTGGTTGAAAATTAGTTTTTTTTTATTGAAAATTAATTTTTGTAACTAAAAATTTAACTACATTTTTTGTCGAAATTTTTTTTTATGGACGTTCAATCTTTTTGGTAGAAAATTCATTTGTTTGGTTGAAAATTGAACTATTTCGTTGAAAAGTTATTTTATTTGGTTAAAAACTTATTTCTCTAACTGAAAATTAAACTATTCTATTTTTTGTTGAAAATTTATTTTTTTTAGATGAAAATTCATCTGTTTTGTTGAAAATCGGTCTTTTTTGATAGAAAATAAACCCTTTTGGTTGAAAATTTAACTATTAGGTTAAAAATTCCATAAAAAATTAAAATATTTTGTTACAAATTTATGTATTCTGTTAAAAATTAGTCTTTTTTGGTAGAAAATTCATCTGTTTAATTGAAAATTTAACTATTTCGTTGAAAATTTAATTTTTTTGCGTAAAAACTTATTTCTGTAACTCAAAATGAAATTCTTCTAGTTTTGGTTGAAAGTTTTTCTTTTTTAGTTGAAAATTCATCTATTTTGTTAAAAATTTTTTTTTTTGCTAGCAATATAATCTTTTTGGTGGAAAATTTTACTATTAGCTTGAAAATTCCATTAAAAATTAAAATATTTGCTTGAAACTTCATGTATTTAGTTAAAAATTATTCTTTTTTGATAGAAAATTAGTTTTTTTATTGAAAATTAATTTTTGTTTGGTTGAAGATTAGTTTTTTGTTAAATGAAAATTAATTTTTTTTCACTAAAAATGTAACTATTCACTTTTTCATCGGAATTTTTTTTATAGAAATTTAATCTTTTTGGTTAAAAAATCATCTGTTTGGTTGAAAATTGAACTATTTCGTTGAAAATGTATTTAATTTTGTTGAAAATTTATTTCTTTAACTAAAAATTAAACTCTTCTATTTTTAGTTGAAAATTCATGTATTTTGTTGAAAATTTGTCTTTTTTGCTAGAAAATTGATCTTTTTCAGTTGAAAATTCATCTATTTTGTGAAAAACTCGTTTTTTTTAGTAGAAAATTCGATTATTTGCTAGAAAATGCACATTTTTGTGTTGTAAATTCAACTATTTTTTCAAAAGTTTGTCTTTATGACTTAAAAACTCAACATTTTGGATGAGATTTTTTTTCTTTATTGATTAAAAAATCTTTCTTGGTTGAAAATTCATCTCGTCTGTTGAAAATTCGTATTTTTTGGTTTAATTTAACAATTTATATTGAAAATTAAAAAAAAATTGTGGAAATATCAACTATTACACTTTTTGTTGAGAATTCATTTTTTTTATCAAAGATGCATCAGTTTTGTTGTAAATTCAACTATTTTGTTGATAATGCCCTTTTTCTTGGTTGAAAATTAATTATTTTAACTGAAAATATAATAATAAGATTTTAAATTAATAAATCTTAATCGACTGAAAACTGAAACTCAATTCTTCATTATGTGTGTGAATTCGGCAACATTATTTCCTTCGAGTTTTTCAAATTACCCAATCGGCATTGAGAAAAAGCGAAAACAATGCTTTCGAGATTTTCGTGACACATCTATTTTTTAGAGAAAGACTTTAGAAAAAAACTCGGATTATTTTCCAATATTTTGTTATGGATTTTACAGAAAATCTTATATGATTTGAGAACAATTTGTTTAAATTTTCAAGATTTGCACTAATCGTGAATAGTAACTGAAAAACCTTTTTTGTTGAAAATTAAACTACATACTTAGTTGAAAGTGGAACTTTTTTTTTCATTTGTTAAAAATTAATTTTTTTGGTTGATGATTCATCATTTCATTTGAAAAATCTTCTTTTGTTTTGTTGAAAATTTATATATGTATTTTGTTAACATTTTTTAAAATAATTTTTGTTCTAAAAATGTAACTATTTCAGGTTTAATTAAACATTTATCTTCTTCAGTTGAAAATTCAACTATTTGATTGGAAAATTATTTATTTTGTTGAAACTTGATCTTTTGTGGTACAAAATAAATCTTCTTGGTTAATAATTCACTTATTTGGTTGAAAATTCATGTATTTTGTTGAAAATTAATCTTTTTTGGTAGAAAATTAATATTTTTGGTTCATAATTCATTAATCTGGCTTGAAATATATATTTTTCATAGAATATTTAACTATTTCATGCTTGGCTGAATATTAATCTGCTTCAGTTGAAAAATCAACTATCTATTTGAAAAATTCTGTATTTTGTTGAAAGTTTGTATTTTGTGGAAGAATATTAATTTTCTTGGTGACTAATAAAATTATTATTTTTTGGTAAAAAATTAATCTTTTTGGTTGAAAATTCATTTGTTTGGTTGAAAATCAGTTTTTTTTTTAAATTGAAAATTCATTCTTTAAATTAAAAATTTGACTAAATTTTTTATCAAAAAAATTTTTTTGATAGACATTTAATCTTTTTGGTAAAAAATTCATTTGATTGGTTGAAAATTTAACTATTTCGTTGAAAATTTATTTTATTTGCTTAAAAACTTATTTCTCTAACTGAAAATTAAACTGTTCTATTTTTTGTTGAAAGTATCTTTTTTATTTAAAAATGTATCTATTTTGTTAGCAATTTATCTTTTTTTGGTATAAAATTAACTTTTTTGCTTGAAAATCCATGTCTTTTGTTAATAATTAATCTTTTTCAGTAGAAAATTAATCTTTTGGTTGACATTTTATTTCTTTGGTTTAAAATCAGTTCTTTTATAAAACATTAATTTTTTTAACTACAAATTTCACTATTCCATTTTTCGTCGACATTTTTTTTTATAGATATTTAATTTTTTGACTGAAAATTCATCTGTTTGGTTGGAGACTTAACTATTTCATTGAAAATTTATTTTATTTGGTTAAAAACGTATTTCTCTAACTTAAAAGTAAACTAATCTATTTTTTGATGAAAATTTATCTTTTAGTAGAAAATTAATCTATTTTGTTAAAAATTTGTCTTTTTTGGTAGAAAATTCATCTTCTGGGTTGAAAATTCAACTATTTGATTAAAAATTTATTTTGTTGATTGAGGATGCATCATTTTAGTTAAAAGTTCATTTCTTTGGTTAAACATTCAACAAATTTAATTGAAAATTCCTTTTTCGTCATAAAATTGATCGTATTTTTTTAGTAAAAAATTCACTTATTTTCGTAGAAAATACATATTTTTGTGTTGTAAATTCAACTTTTTTTTCAAAAATTCGTCTTTATGTCTTGAAAACTCAACATTTTGGATGAGATTTTTTTCATTATTGATTGAAAAATTTTTCTTGCTTGAAAATTCCACTCTTTTTTTGAAAATTCGTATTTTTTGGTTTAATTTAACAGTTTTTTATTGAAAATTAAAATATTTTTTTGGTGGTTGAAAATTAATTATTTTAACTAAAAATGTAGTAATAAAATTTTACATTAATAAATCGATAATTTTTGTAAGTTCTATTGTGCACGTTAACTGAAACGAAACTCAATTCTTAATTATCTGTGTGAATTTGGCATTTGGTAGTGTCTAAGAGAACTCAAAAATATTAATAAAAATCATGTAAAGTTTAGTTTATTGTCAATGAGTGAATCGACTAAAACTGGAAACTAAATAAAACTTAATAAAAGGTAATTACATAAATAAAAATATTCGAACAGTACAAAAAAAAGGAAAGTCGATGGGATTTTAAATTGGCGGAAGAAACATTTTGTAAACACGTGGTTTTGAATATTTATTTATTTTTTCTCTTGAAAATATAATAAGTACATTTATAACCAAACATATGAATTTTCAAATAAAACCATGTATTTTTAAACAAAAGGGTGATTTTTTATCAAGAAGATTAATTTCCCTGGTGAAAAAATTTTTACAAAAAAGTACAGAAACCTAAAACTATTTTTACCGCAATCTGCAAATAAATACAATAAATTACAACCAAAGTTACAGGAAAGTACAACTTTTTTGTATTATTGAGACGAATTTCGTACTTTTATTGTATTTTTTTGTACATTGTTTTATTTTGTTGTAGTTTTAATTTTCTACGAGAATTTACAACTAAGAAAATCTACAGGAATTTACATGTTTTGCAGCCAAAAAATTGTTCATTTTCGACCTAAGATGACAAATATTCAGAATATTCCAATGAGATAATTTTAAATTAAGATGTGTACCTGATCGCTATTACAAAAAAGCTTCTATGTTTAAACTTTAAAGCAATGGTAAAATATTAAAACACAATAATGAAAAATCCTCATTAGACAACAAAAAACCATAAGTTTGATGTTTTTTAAAAATATATAGCAATTGATTGGACACCATATGTATGCCATTTAAAATTATCTCTTCAATATTCTCAATATTTGTCATCCTAGGTCGAAAAAGAACAACTTTCTGACTGCAAATAAAAATCGAACAATTGAGAAAGAATTGATCACAGTCATTGAAATTAAAAGATTCGAACTCTTGAAGATAAACTTTTTTTCTGTTGAAGTTACAAAAACTGAACTGCAAATTCGAGCAGTCAAAGTTACATTTACAAAAATTTTAAACTTACAAAAATTGAACCTTGAAATTTGTTTAATTAAAACGCCTAATAATTTACGCGTATAAAATGGAAGCTTTTAGCACTTTTCAATTGAAATTTTTTAAATTAAAAGTCATTAAACTGAAAAATTTTAAATTTCAGGGTGTACAGCGACCTTGAAAAACCTTGAAAACCTGGAATTCTCCTTGATTTTTTTTAAACCTTGAAAACCTGGAAACCTCCTTGAATTTTTCACGAGAACCTTGAATTAATTTTTTAAAATAGTTATTTTATTGAAATGTGAAGAGTAATTAAAATCTTTTAGTCTATTATGAAAGAAAAATCTCGTTTAGAAGAGATATTGCTACTGAAAAGTTTTTTATTTAGCAAGATATAATTTATTTTTTGTTCATTACAGAATAAATAGATTGCAAGGTACTTTTTCTAGACTGGTGCCAATTATTTTATAGATTACAATTAACAGACTTTAATATTGTGGATAATTCTATAAGTTTTTTATTTCTTCTGCGCTAGTACAGAATGTTAATGTATACATTTTCTTGTGATATTCAATTTACAAATTATAAAAATTATTAGTTGAAAATTTCGATGTTAATTCAGTTTCAGAATTAGAATGAGCCATGGCCATATGATTTGAAATAATTCAATGATTTCAACGAATACGAAAGGTTTCACAAACAAAAATTTAAGAAAGATTTCACAAATATTTCGAAACATTTCAAAGATTTGAAACGAGTTAAAATTTTTTTAGAAGATTTCACAAAGATTTCAAATATTTTAATGATTTCAAATTAATACAAAAGATTTCAAAAATTTAATAATGATTTTAAACAAAACAAGAATTTCAAAGATTTCAAACGTTTTCAATTTTTTTTGAAGATTTCAAAAGATTGCACAAAGATTTCAAATATTTCAATGATTTCCAACGAATAAGAAAGATTTCAGAAAATTTTACAAAGAATTCATGAGGATTTCAACAGATTTCGAGTATTTCAAATATTTCGAAAGGGTACAGTAGATTGGAAAATATTTCAAAGCTTTTAAAGGATTTCAACATTTTTCAGATGATTTAAAAATATTTCACAAGGATTTTAAATATTTCAATGATTTCAAGCGAATACAAAAGATTTCCCAAATATTTCAAAGATTTTATACAAAATTTATAAAAGATTAAAAAAGAATACAAGAATTTCAAAGATTTAAAAAAGGGTACGGCACACCAAATTTCAAAGATGTAAAAAAATTTGAAAGGTTTTGAACGATTTCAAATTTTTTTAGAAGATTTAAAAAGATTTCACAAATATTTCAAATAATTAATAAGGATTTCAAAAGATTTCAAAACTTTTCGAAGATTTTAAACGATTTCAACATTTTTTAGAAGATTTCAAAAGATTTCACAAAGATTTTAAATATTTTAAATGAATATAAATGAATATAAAGACTTCACAAATGTTTCAAAGATTTCATAAAAAATGTATTAAAGATTTAAAAAAAAAACAAGATTTTCGAAGATTTCAAAAAGGGTACAGTACACCATATTTCAATTTTTTTAAGAAGATTTCCAAAGGATCCACAAATATTTCAAAGAATTAATAAGGATTTCAAAACATTTCAAGATATTAAACGATTTCGAAATTTTTCTGAAGATTTCAAAAGATTTCACAAAGATTTTAAATATTTCAATGATTTTAAATGGATACAAAACATTAAAAAGATTGTAAACTATTTCCAAATTTTTTAGAAGATTTCAAAAGATTTCGCAAAGATTTTAAACTATTTAAATGATTTGAAACGAATAAAAAAGATTTCAGAAAGATTTCACAAATATTTCAAATAATTAATAAGGATTTCAAAACTTTTCGAAGATTGTAAACGATTTCAACATTTTTTAGAAGATTTCAAAAGATTTCACAAAGGTTTTAAATATTTCAAATGATTTTAAATGAATATAAAGATTTCACAAATGTTTCAAAGATTTCATAAAAAATGTATTAAAGATTTTATAAAAACAAGAATTTCGAAAATTTCAAAAAGGTTACACCAGTACACCAGATTTCAATTTTTTTTAGAAGATTTCCAAAGAATTCACAAATATTTCAAAGAATTAATAAGGATTTCAAAACATTTTAAAACATTTCAAGATATTAAACGATTTCGAAATTTTTCTGAAGATTTCAAAAGATGATTTTAAATATTTCAATGATTTAAATGGATACAAAACATTAAAAAGATTGTAAACTATTTCCAAATTTTTTAGAAGATTTCAAAAGATTTCACAAAGATTTTAAAATATTTAAATGATTTCAAACGAATAAAAAAGATTTCAGAAAGATTTCGCAAATATTCTAAATAATTCATGAGGATGTCAAAATATTTAATGAATTTCAACAAAAGACACCAAATTTCATAAAATTTCAAACATTTCACAACGATTTTTTAACATTCCAAAAGATTTTTAAAGATTTCACAAAGATTTTAAATACTTCAACAGACTATAACGAATTCACAAAGATTTCAAAAGCTTTTTTTGGAAACTTTTGGCCAATAAAAAATGAAATGGCTCATTTTTTGCATGTATAAAAACGGTTATTTCATTATTTGATGTAAAATGTAGACCTGGAAAAACTTGATTTCTTGACCTGGAAAACCTGGAAAAGACCTTGAATTTTCTTTTTAAGAATCGCTGGACACCCTGAATTTTAACTTTTATACATTGTACAGTTAAAAGATTTAAAAAAATCAGAAATACCCGCTATCATTTTCAGTGCAGTGAATTGAAGAATTGATCAAAAAATTTTTTAAATTAGGTGAAATTACCCAATCGGCAGTGAGGAAAAGCGAAAACAATGCTTTCGAGATTTTCGTGACACATTTATTTTTTAGAGAAAGATTATTAATTAACAATGCAATGTTTCTTACGCGCTCTAGCGAGCGCAAAATTGGCTAGTTTACTAATAAATGAATGATTATTTGCAGAAATGAGATCTCCACAATTCGAGTACGATTTTCCGAAACCATACGTCAAACCACAAGTCTGGTTCCCGATTAGGCAGGCTTTCAACATCTATATGGATAAGTACAGAGATCCCAAAGACATAAATAGGCAGTATTTCTTGAAGAAGTTGAAGAAAATCCATCCCTTCAAAGAACCGGAAAAGCCCCTGAAGTATCCGAATGCTGTCCCGTTCAAAGATGAGGAGTATATCCCTTCATGGTTGAAACTCGAAATCAGGAAAGAACGCCTGGGTTGGGGACGTTTTAGGGAATTGCAGAAATAAAATATTTTCACGGCCCCTTTTGTATGAATGTGATTTGTTTTTAAGGTAATGAAATATACTGTTTACTTGTTTCAATCAATCGTTAATGACTTAATTCGAATCACCTAAAAACTAAATAACTTAACAGGCCTCACAGACCGGTCCCTAAAGTACCCTATTTTCAAGATTTGGTCCCTATGGTACCCTATTTGTAGTCCATAATGTATCTTTAAAAAAATGTATAATAAGATCAAAGCTTTCAAGATTCAGAGTTTTTGAAAAAAGTAGCAAATCAGGGAATTTCTGTAAGAAGTAAATGTAAAAAATAATCAGGACTGCCACACAGTCACTATTAGTCACTTTTTTCTCAAATCACTTTTTAGTTACTTTTTAAAGATAAATTCATTGTACACTTTTGTAAATAGAATGATCACTTTAGACACTTTTCTTTTTAAGAATTAACCCATGGGTTAATCTCTATTCAGTATATATTCTATACCTATTTCTGAATTGTCTTGAATTATTTTAAAATATGTCAGGGTATTTTTAAAGATTCCAGGAAATTTGTAATACAGGGTGTCTACCCTATCTGGAAAACCTGGAATTGTCAGGGAATTTTTATATACCTGGAAAAACCTGGAAATGTCAGGGAATTTCTTTTAAAGTCAGGGAATTTTTTCGAGAACGTGCTTAATTTTTGTAAATTGCAATATTAAATCGAATAACAATGATTCTTCATTTTGTAAAAGTAGCTTTATATTACGGGTATTGAACTATTTTGTTGAAAATTCGTTTTTTTTCTTTGTTCAAAATCAATTTTTTAAGTGAAATTTCAAGTATTCTGTTTTTGGTTGAAAATTGATCGGTTTTAGTTGAAAATTCAAGTATCTCGTTGAAAATCCATGTATTTTGTTGAAAAATCGTTCTTTTTGGTTGAAATCCATTGTTTTTGTTTAAAAATTTCAATCTTTTTTGATTGAAATATCAACTATTACATTTTTTGTTCCGAACTCATCTTTTTGAATGAAGATTTAATTACTTGGTTGAGAGTTTATCATTTGTTAAAAACTAATTTTTTGTTGTTGTTAAAGATTCATCATTTTAATAGAAAATTCATCTCCTCGGTTGAAAAATGAGCAATTTTGTTGAAAATTCGTTTTTTCTTTGGCTGAAAATTATTTTTTTTACTGAAAATTGATCTATTCCAGTTGCAACTTCAACCATTTTGTTGTAAATTTGTTTGTTGAAAATTTTTTTTATTTGCATTGCAAGTATTCAATATTTTGTTGAAAAATGATCTTTTTCAGCTGAAAATTTTGACTTTTTTGGTAGAAATTAATCTTCTGGGTTGAAAATTAATCTTTTTGTTGGACATTTGATGATTCATGTTTCTGGTTTCAAATTCAACTATTCCAGTTAAAGATTCATCATTTTAGTTGAAAATTCATTACTTTCTTTGAAAATTTAACTATTTTTTAAAAATTAGTTTAGTTTTTGTTGCAAATCATTTTTTTTTCGCTGGTAAATGCAATTGGTTGAGAATTCATATTTTTTGTTAAAAAATCAACTATACCAGTTAGAGATTGATCATTTCAGTTGAAAATTCATCTCTTTTTTTCAATTCAACTATTACATTTTTGGTTGAAACTTGATCTTTTTTAGTTCAAAATTCATTTATTTGTTTGAGAATGTGTCCTTTTGAAGTTCATAATTGAAATATTTCTTTGAAAATTGATGTATTTTGTTGAAAAATCGTCTTTGCGGTAGAAAATTTATCTTTTTGGTTGAAAATTCAAGTATTCCAGTTAAATATTCATCATTCAAGTTGAAAATTCATCTGTTTGTTTCAAAATAAGATTACTTGGTTGAAAGTTGAATAAAATTTGTTTTTTAAATAAATCTGTTTTTTTTTGTGTGGAATATTAATTTTTTAACTGAAAATTTAATTATTCCATTTTTGGTTGAAAACAGATCATTTTTAGTTTAAAATTCAGCTAATTGTTTGAAAATTGATCTTTTTGAGTTAAAAAAATCAACTGTTTGATTGATAATTAATATATTTTTTGGAAAAATCTTTTTGGTAGAAAATTCATCTTTTTTAGTTGAAAATTCTGACTTTTTTGGTAGAAATTAATTTTCTGGGTTGAAAATTAATCTTTTTGTTGGAAATTTGATGATTCTAGTTAGAGACTCATCATCCTTATTGAAAATTCATTACTTTGTTTGAAAATCTAACTATTTTTTGAAAATTAGTTTTGTTTTTGTTGCAAATAATTTTCTTTTCGTTGGAAAATGCAATTGGTTGAGAATTCATATTTTTTGTTGAAAAATGAACTATTCCAGTTAGAGATTGATCATTTCAGATTAAAATTCTTTTTTTTTTTTAATTCAACTATTAAATTTTTGGTTGAAACTTGATCTTTTTTATTTCAAAATTCATTTATTTGTTTGAAAATGTGTCTTTTTGTAGTTGATAATTTAAATATTTCTTTGAAATATGATGTATTTTGTTGAAAAATCTTTTTTGTGGTAGAAAATTTATCTTTTTGGTTGAAAATTCAAGTATTCCAGTTAAATATTCATCATTTTAGTTGAAAATTCATCTTTTTGGTTCAAAATAAAACTACGTGGTTGAAAGTTAAATTGAATTTGTTTTAAAAATAAATCTGTTTTTTTTTTTCTGGGTGGAATATTAATTTTTTAACTGAAAATTTAATTATTCCATTTTTGGTTGGAAACTGCTCATTCTTAGTTTAAAATTCAGCTAATTGTTTAAAAATTGATCTTTTTGAGTTAAAAAACCCAACTGTTTGATTGAGAATTAATGTATTTTTTGGAAAAAAATTCATGGACTTTAGAGACAAATTCAAGAAATTATTATATTTTTAGTATCATTTAATTATTTAATTAATCGATCGTGCTAAAATATTTAAGAATGTCTTGTAATATTAATTAAATTCCTAGAAACTGAAAAAAAAATATTATTTATAATAAACTCGCGAAAATTTATACATATTCCGAGTCGAATTTTTAAAATTAGGCACTGTCTATGTCAGCTCTGAACGAGCTAGAAAAGGGGTTGAAGTTACGGAAAATTCCATAACCATAGACAGTGCGTTTAAAATATGCGGAATATTTGAATTTAAATTAAATTAAATGCTATGAAAAATTGTACCTGGAAAAAACTTAAGATACCTGGAAAAAACCTGGAATTGTCAGGGAATTTTTTTCCGGGATTTGGGTAGACACCATGTAATAGATTTCAATAATCTGAAGACATTTCTAAGATGTTGAAGTATTTTTAACTCTAAAGAATTTTCAAGAGCTTTTTAAAGTTTCAAGGGATTTCAAAAAATTTGAGGGATTTTTAAAAGTTTCCAAAGATGTTTTTTATTAATTTCATTAATTTGAAGGGATTTCAAAGCATTTTACATATTTGAGGATAAAGAATTTTCTAGAATTTCGGAAGATATTGAACGATTTTACAGGACCTATACTCAGGGTGTCTAGCGACCTTGAAAACCTTGAAAACCTGGAATTCTCCTTGAATTTTTGTTGAACCTTGAAAACCTGGAAATCTCCTTGAATTTTTCACAAGAACCTTGAATTAATTTTTTTTTTAAACAGGTTTTTTTTTATTGAAATGCGAAAAGTAATTTAAATCTTTTAGTCTATTATGAAAAAAACATCTCGTTTAGAAGGAACCTTGCTACTGAAAAGTTTTTTAATTATCAAAATATAATTTATCTTCTACTCATTACGCAATAAATAAAGAGATTTTTAGGCATTTTCTGTAGACTTTACCAATTATTTTATAGATTGCAATGAACAGACTTTAATATTCAGGGTTGCGACTTGACCGGAGAACCAGGAAATGGCCGGGAATTCAATTTAAAAAATGGGTATTTACTTCTGATCGTAGCAAAATTCAAGTTTTCATTATTTTAATAATTTTTGTCAATTTAGAAAAGTTGAAGATTCATCATTTTAATTTACAATTCTTCTTTGGTTAAATATGTAACTACTTTGTTAAAAATCCATTTATCTTTTTTTTTTGGTGAAAATTCAACTATTTGGTTGGAAATTGATATTTAGCATTTAAAAATTAAATTATTTGTTTGAAAATGTATGTACTTTATGGAAAATTCGTCTTTTTTGTAGAAAGTTTATCTTTATGGTTGAAAATTCATCTTTTTGGCATAAAATTCAACTATTCTAGTTGAAGATTCATCATTTCAGTTAAAAATTCATCAGTTTGGTTGACAATTAATTTCTCTAACTGGAAATTTAACTGTTCCATTTTTCGTTGAAAATTGATCTTTTCTAGTTCAAAATTCGACAATTTGGATGAAAATTTGTCTTTTCTAATTGAAACTTCAACTAGTTCGTTCAAAATTCATGTATTTTGATAAAAAATCGATATTTTTTGGTAGAAAATTATCTTTTTATTTGAAAGTTAATCTTCTTGTTTAAAAATTCTTCTTTTCGGTTCACAATTCAAGTATTCCAGTTCAATATTTATCATTTTAGTTGAAAATTTATCTTTTAGGTTGGAAATAAAATTATTTGGTTGAAAGTTAAACTCTTTTGTTAAAAATTTTTTGTTTTGAAGATTCATCGTTTTAATTAACAATTCATTTCTTTGATTCAAAAATGAGCGGCTTGATTGAAAACTTTTTTTTCCTTTGGATGTTTTTCGTTTTTTTGTCTTCTTTAATTAAAAAGTCAATTATTTCGTTAAAAATTCATGTATTTTGTTAACAAATGATATTTTTTAGTGGAAAATTAATCTTCTTATTTGAAAATTAATCTTCTTGTTTAAAAATTCATAATTTTAGTTGAAAATTCATCTTTCTGGTTTGAAATTCAACTATTTCAGTTGAAGATTTATTGCTTTAGTTGAAAACTCTTATGTTTGGGTTGAAATTAATTTTTTTAACTAAAAATGTTACTATTCCATTTTCGGTTGAAAATTATTTTTTTAGTTCAAAATTCAAATATTTAGTTTAAAATTTGTCTTCTTTAAATTTAAATTCAACTGTTTCGTTAAAAATTCATGTATTTTGTTGAAAAATTGTATTTTTTGGTAAAAAATTAATCTTTTTCTTTGAAAATTAATCTTGTTTAAAAATTCAGCTCTTTGGTTGAAAATTCAAGTGTTCCAGTAAAGTATTCATCGTTTTAGTTGAAAATTCATCTTTTTGGTTTAAAATTTAACTATTTCAGTTGAAGATTCATAATTTTATCTGAAAATTCATCACTCTGTGGTTGAAAGTTCAACTATATTGTTCAAAATCCGTTTTTTTGTTGAAAATTAATTTTTTCGACTGAAAGTTTAACTATTCCATTTTTTCCAAAGATTTTAAAAATTTCAAAAGATTTCAAAGGTTTTAAAGATTTTAGAAAGGTTATAGTAAACTAGATTTTTAAGATTTCAAAAGGTTTTACACAGATTGAAAATATTTTAATGATTTTTAATGAATACAAAAAATTTCAGAAAGATTTCATAGAAATTTCATAAAGATATCAAAATAATACAAGAATTCCAAAGGTTTCAAAACATTTCAAAGATTTCAAACGATTTCAAAGATTTCTATGACTTCAAACGAATACGAAAGATTTCACAAACAAAGATTAAAGAAAGCTTTCACAAATATTTGAAAGATTTCATAAAAATTTCAAAAGATTTCAAATATTTTACAAAAATTTGAAAAGATTCCAAAAGATTTCACAGAAATTTCAAGATTTCACAGATTTTAAGTACTTCAAGATATTTAAACTAATTCGCAAAGATTTCAAGGATTTCAAAGACGACTTATGTTCGCAAAAAATTAAGAATTTGTTTATTTATGGTTCTGCCTTCTTTAGAAATTATTGACCCATAAAAATGAAATGGCTCATTTTTTTACATGTATAACAAACGGTTATTTTATTATTTAATGTAAAAAAAGAAGACCTGGAAAAACTTGACTTCTTGACCTGGAAAACCTGGAAAATACCTTGAATTTCGTTCCTAAGAATCGCTGGACACCCTGTATACTGTTTTAAGATACACATTTTAAAAGATTTAACGGGATTTTATATGCTTTCCGAGGATTTCAATGATTGTAAGGGTTTTTAAGGCTCTCAAGGTATTTTAATAAATTTTCCAGGATTTCGGGAATTATTATCAGATTTCACAGAATCTCACGTGATTTTATAATATTTTAGTAGATTTTAAAGAATTTATTCACGAGAAGTGAGGTATTTTGTAGGGTTTCAAAGATTTGAAGATATTTGAAATTATTTTTTTGGAATTGACCCTGAATTCTTATTAATTTATCCTGAATTCTTTCAAATTCTTTGGAATTCTTTTTAATTTTTTAATTCACTTGAGTTCTTCTAAATTTACTCAATTCTACTTATACAATGGATTTATTTTTTATTTTAAAAAGTTTTTATTTAATTGATCATGATGATCAATTGATAAAATGATCGAAGGCTTTGAATTATTTTAATGGATTTTTTCAAATTCCTTAGCTTTTTCAAGAGCTTTAAAAAATTTCAAGGGATTTCAAAAGATTTTAAGGGATTTTAAATATTTTAGGTTATTTTAAAAGATTAAAAGTAATTTTTAATTGATTCTAGTATTTTAATGATATTTCAAAGGATTTGCAATATTTTAGGGTATTGTAAAAGATTTCCACGCGTTTTAAAGGACTTTAAAAAGTTTCAAGGGATTTCAAAAGATATCAAAGGATTTGAAATATTTTAGGAATTTTTTTTTATTTCAATATTTTGAAGGTATTTCAAAGACTTTGAAATATTTTAGGGTATTTAAAAAGATTTCAAGGCATTTTCAAGAAATTTGAACAATTTCAAGGGATTTCCACTGGGTTTTTGCAATTTATTTGGAATTCACTCTGAATTCTTATTAATGTATCCTGAATTCTTTTGAATCCTTTTGAATTCTTCTTTTAAATTCGCTGAAATTAATGGAATTTTTTCGATTTTTAAAAATTATTTCCAATTCATTTGAATTCTTTTGAATGGTTTTGTAGTCATTACTCACTTTTTTGTTGGAGATTAGTAGGGTGTTAAAGATTTTAAGAGATTTGAAATTATTTTTTGGAATTCACCCTTAATTCTTAATTCGCTTGTATTTTTCTATATTTACTCAATTCTGCTTTGGCTTTATCAATGGTTTTTTTTAATTTTTAAAAGTTTTTCAAAAATTGATTCTGGCTTTTTATCAAATTCTTTTGAATTCCCTTAAATTTTTTTAAGCTTATTTCAAATTTATTGAATTCAGTGAAGTTCTTTCACATTTTTAAATTGTTTTCAATTCATTTGAATTTTTGTTTAAATTCATTTGAATTTTTGTTCAAGTTCATTTGAATTTTTGTTTAAATGCACCTTGAATTTTTATGAATTTCATAGAATTCTTCTCGTTTGCCTTAATTTTCTCTTAATTCATTCTAATTTTACGGAAATGAATTGAATTTTTTGGATTTTAAAAATGTTTTCCAATTCATTTGAATTATTTTGAATTCAACTAAATTGTTTTGAAGTTTTACAAATTTATCCTGAATTTGTTACCCTTTGAGCGCGAAAAAATTACCATATGACTGTGACAAAAAGTACACATTGGTCCCTATATTTTATTCCATAGAGACTGTGAGGCCTGTAATTATTTAAATAATAAATTTTAGTTTTTCAAGAGCTATTTTTTCATTGAAATATCGTATTTATGAATGTAAATGAAAATCTTTCTGTTCTGGAATTTGAAAAAATCGAACTTTTAGGGTATAATTCAGAGAGCTGCATAGGTTTTATCGATTCTCGATAAGAATTTTTTATTCTATATTTTCAGGGTGGTTGCAGGATGGGAAAAATCTGGAAACCAGGGAAAGTCAGGGATTTAAAAAAAATTGCAAACGTCAGGGGATTTCTGTAAGAAGCAATTCAAGTAACTGTCAAGAATAATCAGGGCTGCCATACAGTCTCTTTTTTTGTCAAATCTCTTTTTAGTAGAAATTTTTTAAGATAAAGTCACTACAGTCATTTTTTTAAATAAAAAGATTACTTTAGTCCTTAAAAAAAAAATTAACACTATTGAATTCAGGTCTGTACCTATTTCGAATTTTTCTTGGATTTTTTTGAAATATTGTAGGTATTTTAAAACATTCTTAACATTTTTAATAAATTTTAACAACTTGAAGGAATTTCAAAAGATTTTTAAGATTTTAGAGTATTTTGATAAATTTCAAAGAATATTCAAGAGCTTTCAAAAATTTCAAGGGATCTTAAAATATTTTAAAGGATCTGAAAGATTTTAGGGTGTTGAGGAGCTTTGAAAAGTTTCAAGCGATTTCAAAAAATTTCAAAGGATTTGAAATATTTTCGGGTATTTTAAAAGATTTCGAAGAATTTTCAATTTCGAAGGATTTTAGGGTATTTTTGAAACATCCAAGGCATTTTCAAGTGTCAAAAAGTTTCAAGGCATTTCAAAAGATTGTAGGGTATTTTTTAAAATTCCAAGGAATTTTCAAGAGCTTTAAAAAGTTTCAAGGCATTTTAAAAATGGCAAAGGATTTGAAATATTTTAGATTATTTAAATAGATCCCAAGGAATTTTGAATAGATTTCAATAATTTGAAGGCATTTCAACAGATTTCAAAGGATTTCAAATATTTTCAGGCATTTTAAAAGATTCCGAAGAATTTTAAATAAATTAAAATAATTTTAAGGTTTTTTGCAGGATTTTAAGGGATTTCAAAGGATCTGAAATGATTTGAAATATTTCAGGGCATTAAAAATATTTCGAAGAATTTTCAATTACATATATTCAATAATTTGAAGGTATTTCAAAGGATTTTAGGGTATTTTTGAAAAAAAAGTTTTAATGCATTTTAAAAGATTTCAAAGAATTAAGAAGAATTACAGATTGTAAGTTATTTTACAAAATTTCAAGGCATTTTCAAGCGCCTTAAAGAGTTTCAAGGGATTTCAAAAGATTATGACGAATTTGGTACATTTTAGGGTAGTTTAGAAGATGTTAAGGAATTTTCGATCGATTTCGGGGGTTTAAAGAATATATTTTAAGAATTTGAAGTGATTCCAAAGAATTTGAAAAATTTCAGGGTATTCAAAAAAATTTCATGAAATTTTCAAGAGCCTTAAAAAGGTTCCAAGGCATTGCATAGGATTTTAAGTCTTTTAGTTTTTTTAAATTCCAAGTAATCAAGGGATTCAAAAAGATTTCAAAGGATTTAAAATATTGTAGGTACTTTAAAAAAATTCCAAGGAATTTTTAATTGATTTTATTAATTTTAATTTTAAAACCTCTCAAGCTATTTTAATCAATTTTCAAGGATTCCAGGAAATATCAGATTTCATAGGATTTCCAAGATCTAAAAATATTACAAGGTAGTTTCAAAGATTTTAGAATATTTTAAAAGATTCCAAGGGATTTTCAATTGATTTCAATAATTTGAAGAGATTCCAAAGAATTTAAAAGATTTTAGGATATTTTAACAAATTCCTAATAAATGTTAACACCTTTAAAAAATTTCAATTGTATTTCAAAAGATTTGAAAGAATTTTAAATATTTTAACGTATTTAAAAAGATTCCAAGGAATTTTCAAGAGCTTTAACAAATTTCAAGTGATTTAAAAAGATTTTAAAGGATTTAAAATACCTTATGGTATTTAAAATATATTTTGAGAATTTTGAGTGATTCCAAAGAATATGAAAGATTTCAGGGTGTTTTTGAAAATTTCATGAAATATTTCAAGAGTCCTAAAAAGTTTCAGGGGATTTCATAGGATTTTAAATCTTTAAGGTTTTTTTTTTAAATTCCAAGTAATTTTCAAGAGCTCTCAAAAATGTCAAGGAATTTCAAAAGATTTTAAAGGATTTGGAATATTTCAGGGTAGTTTAATAGACTCCAAGGCATTTTCAGCAATTTTAAAAAGTTTCAAGGGATTTAAAACTATTTCAAAGGATTTGAAATATTTTAGGGAATTTTTTCTAAGATTCCAAGGAATTTTTAATTGATTTTATTACTTTTAATTTCAAAGCCTCTCAAGCTATTTTAATAAATTTTCAAGGATTTCAGGAAATATCAGATTTCATGTAATTTCACAGGATTTCATAAGATTTCCAAGATTTTCAAATATTTCAAGGTAGTTCCAAAGATTTTAGGATATTTCAAAAGATTCCAAAGAATTTTTAATTAATTTCAATTGAGTTCAAAAAATTAAAAATATTTTGGGGTATTTAAAAAAATTTCAAGTAATTTTCAAGAGTTAAACAGTTTTCAAGGGATTTAAATTGTTTAACAGATTTAAATAATTTGAAGTGATTCCAAAGGATTTTAAAAGATTCCAAGGTATTTTCAACAGATTACAAATTTTCACCGAATTTTCAGGGATGTTAATGATTTTAAGGGATTTAAAAAAAATCATGAGGTTTTAAATAATTTCTGAAGATATGAATCGATTTTGTAGGATCCATAAGGTTTTAGGATATTTTGAAAGATTCCAAGGGATTTCACAAGATTTCTGAGGATTTCAATGATTTTAAGGGATTTTAAAGCCTCTCAAGATATTTTAATACATTTTTCAGGATTTCAAAACCTTTAAACAATTACAAGGGATTTCAAAAGATTTTTCAGGATTGGAAATAGTTTAGGATATTTTTAAAGATTCCAAGGAATTTTTAATTAATTTCAGTAATTTTAATTTATTTTAAAAAATTAAAAATATTTTGGGGTATTTTCAAAAATTCGAAATAATTTTCAAGTGATTCAACAAGATTTTACAGGATTTGAAATATCTTAGTGTGTTTTTAATAGATTTAAATAATTTGAAGTTATTCCAAAAGAGTTTAAAGATATTAGGATATTTTGAAAGATTCCAAGGTATTTCGATAGATTACAAAATTTCCACCGAATTTTCAGGGATGTGAATAATTTTAAGGGATTTAAAAAAAAATCCTGAGGTTTTAAATAAGTTCTGAAGATATGAATCGATTTTGTAGGTTCCATAAGGTTTTAGGATATTTTGAAAGATTCCAAGGGATTTTACAAGATTTCTGAAGATTTCAATTATTTTAAGGGATTTCAAACATCTTCAAGATATTTTAATAAATTGTTCAGGATTTCAAAACCTTTAAACAATTACAAGCGATTTCAAAAGATTTTTCAGGATTGGAAATAGTTTAGGATATTTTAAAAGATTCCAAGGAATTTTCAATTAATTTAAGTAATTTTAATATATTTCAAAAAATTAAAAATATTTTGGGATATTTTTAAAAATTCCAAGGGATTTTACAAGATTTCTGAAGATTTCAATGATTTTAAGCGATCTCAAACATCTTCAAGATATTTTAATACATTTTTCAGGATTTCAAAACCTTTAAACAATTACAAGGGATTTCAAAAGATTTTCCAGGATTGGAAATAGTTTAGGATATTTTAAAAGATTCCAAAGAATTTTCAATTAATTTCATAGTGTTTTTTTAATAGATTTCAATAATTTGAAGTGATTCCAAAGGATTTTAAAGATTTTAGCATATTTTGAAAGATTCCAAGGTATTTTCAATAGATTTCAAAATTTCCACCGAATTTTTAGGGATGTGAATGATTTCAGGGGATTTAAAAACAAATGCATGGGTTTTTAAATAATATCTGAAGATATTAATCGATTTTATTGGATCTACAAGGTTTAGGATATTTTGAAATACCCCAAGGAATTTTACAAGATTTCTGGTATTTCAATGATTTTCAGGGATTTTAAAATCTCTCAAGATATTTTAATAAATTTTCCAGGATTTCTGGTATTTTAAAAATTGCAAGAGATTCCAAAGATTTTGCAAGAGTTGAAATATTTTACGATATTCTAAAAGATTTCAAGGAATTT
>CAKNYM010049768.1:5313-32704 GCA_932195095.1 Andricus curvator
ATTGATCATAATCCTTATTTCCTAACAGGAAATAAGTGATTCAAAATACTGGTCAATTTGTTCGATCCCAATGGTTTCATGAATAGCAAATTTAAACTATTGAGTTGTCAGCTATTGATAATTGTACAAGTAAAATATCCCTTTTCTTTGGGCGTAAAAACCTGACAATACAATTATTCTTAGCTGGCCTGGACAGTGGATTTATATACATCATACGCGTCAGGGGTTGTTATTGATGATTAAATACAAATTTATTTCACACACAAAATTTCCGGCATAGCAACAGAGCGCACTGCACGTGCCCTGCAAAATTGCTTATTCTCAAACATTTTTCAAATCAGCATTTTGTAGTCGCGTAAACCACGTCCGGTCTTCATTCCCACAGTCGCTAAGCAAAGTCCATGTGCAATGTCAGCAATAAACCCTACCCAAAATCTCCACACCATGGCCTACGAGGTGCATCTTACCTGTCGCCTCGAGGCAGTCGTTCATCGCTTCTTCCCGATATCGGAACTAATTGTTCCGAAGGAAATTCGAATTAAACTCCAACGTACCCGTCGGCATTTTACCTCGCGCGGGACTCGGTACGCGGGTTGTCACTCCCAAAAGTACGTGAATCGGAAGGGTAGTGTGCAATAAAGAGGGTTTTTGAGACGTTAATCGTGAAAACCAATAGATGGAAATCTATAAATCCAGAAAAGTTAAAAATTAGCTGTGTGCAATCAGAGTTTGGGTGTTAATTTTTTTACAAAATTTAATGCACTCGTTCGTAACACTGTAACTTACAAGGAATTCCAAACATTTGACGTAAAACTGATATTTTGCATTTTTTGGGGCATTTTCCGATAACAATACAAGGGGGTTGGGGGCGTCAAAATTAAAATTTATTGGGTGATAATTATTCCTTGAACATTCCTCAAGAGGAGACCAAACTTTAATTTACAAAGTTAGTATGAAGTACTCTTTTTTCTTCAATTTTTTTGAAAACCGAGCGTTTCTTATTTAAAACCCCATGTTATAGAATACGAATCAAAACTTAATTTTTTAAACAAATTATTATTGTTTATAACTATATATTTATTAATTATTACCTCACTCTAATTTGAAAGTTAAAAATTCGGAAAAACCGCGACTTACGAACTCTATTCTAAATGAAAATTGCTAAAAACAATAATAAATTGTTTAAATCCCATTTTTATATTTACAGGGCTTTTACAGAAAATTTTAAACTATCTTTAAAAACAAAATTCAAAGAAAGTCAAAAGTAGATTTTTGTTCAAAAAATATTTTTTTTTTCAAACTGCATCTTATTATGGATAATTTTAAAAAATCATCTTAATAACAAAATCACCTGGACTCTTCTGGGCATATTATATATAATACCTAGGCAATCTGTATAATACAGGGTGGCCCAATTGAATTGCAACAAATTTATGTCGAATTTTCGATATGGCCGCCTTGAGCACGAACTATAAGGGCTCTGAGTCGGGCGACGAACGAGTCGCACGCTGCACGAATGTGCTTCTGCGGGATCTTCATCCATTCACGAAGGGCTTTTTTGAGCACACACTAATTGCTTCAATAAAATTAAATTTAACATAAAAAAATACAGCGTTCTAAAAAGTTGCAGTTCAATTGGGCCACCCTGTAGAGTATTACATACTTTGCCTGGACTTTGTTGGGCATTATATATAATGCCTAGGGATTATATAAATTGCCGGATTATATACTTTACCTGTAACATATAAAATCATAGGCAAATAGTCTCAATTCACGAGGCACTCTGTCAATTGTGTCTCATTCACTCTCTTCATTCTCTCTATTATGTCTGGTTGAGTGACGCAACACGATTCGTTTTTACAATTCGCGAGTTTGCTGATATTCGGTGCTGCAAGTGCGTGAGCATTATTTCTACGCAAATTCGGAGTAACCATTGCGTTCAAAAATCTGTTAGTTCGGTACATGAACGGCAGTGAGATCTAGAGTCTGTCTTACAAGTTCACTTGCTCTCTGACACGGCGGGCAGACACGCTCCTGACGAATGTCTTGCCATCATGCTCCACTCGCACTTAATAGTTGTGATCCACGTGTTTGCCTTTTTCCTGACGCACACGAACTTGCGAGACTTTCTCGCTCGCACTCAGGACTTTTTTAATAAAGCCGCGCTAACGCGAATCTTCGCGGACTTTTTTTTGTGATTTATATCTTTCATTTGTATCTTTCAAAAAGGTCACTTCACTTGAGGCATTAATTACTAAACAAGAAGAACTGAAAGAGCTAATCAGTCGAAGTGTCAAGAATCTTAGAAAATAAGGAGAAATACAGATTATAGCAATAGCGATTCAAACGCAATGTTTACCATTCTCTATCATCTCAGAGGCCTTGACGAAGAAACTCTTAACACCCTCATCAAGAAGGAAGTTTTCAGTTTTTTTTTGCTTGCATCTAGTGACGAACAGATTTTAAGTTCAAGAGTTGATTGATTCATGTTTACAAATCTCTATCAGCTCAGAGGCCTTGACGAAGAAACTCTTTAACATCCTCATCAAGAAGGAAGTTTTCAGCTGTCCTACTGTGGGGGCGTGACTATGAGGCACACCTTAAGATGGACAATGGCCACCATAACGTCCCGAATCATTCAGGATGTCAACTGATGGTTACACGACTGGAACTCACCCAACTGACATCTGTTACCAGCAGCAGACGTCTACACGCTCATCATTCCGGAAGAATTAAGGAAAGGAGAAGAAGATACACTAATAGCTCAACAAATAATATTTGGCTGGATTCTCACTGGTCAAATGACAGTACCTGATTTTAGGTAAGTTGCAATAATAGCAGCCGCTCGCCAGTATTTTTGAGCATGAAATCTCTTCTGAGGGTGCCACCACCGTACTTACAACACGGTGGACGGCAATGTGTGAAGTGCATCAGTTTCAGTTCTGACCGTTTCGTCAGATAAAGAAGCGGATGCAATGTTCAAGATCAGGCTAAAAGTACGCTTGTGAGAACGATGTTTGTGGTATAGCGCCATTACTGGCCACAACTACCTCAGGTGATTTGCTTCTTGTACATGTGCACCGGACATGCCCAGCTAGGAGAAATTTCCGACCGAAACACATGGTGCGCCTCCACCTCCATTTCTACTGACGAGGTAGAGTAGTGGCAGAGTCGTGTCGTGAGCTCTCGTCAAGTGACGTCGCCTAGCCATGTAGATACAAAATATCTGTAGGGGTGCTTGGGGCGACTAACTCGTTAATATGAAATTTTAATAGCAACTAAAGTTTTAATTATTTTATTTCAATATCTTTACATTTATTTTCAATGAAGGTAATGGAAAAGAAAAGTTTACAAAGTTTTGTACAATGTACTCAAATGTTGAATGATACTTTTTGAAGTATAACAATATATTAAAATTGTGCACAAGGTAGAAATGTAAGTTATAGAAAATAAATATGATTATAAAATCTAAATATAAATCAAGGTATTTGGTGGGTACAAGTATTGTATTTCGAAAATAAAAAAAGTTCTTCTGATATATTCAACGAATATTGCTTTAGTTTTGTTTTTGACACTCTAATTAGGATTTAAATTCTATAATTATATTTCATTTCTATAACTTATCTTTCTACCTTGTGCATAATATTAATATATTGTTATAATTCAAAAAGTATCATTCAACATTTGTGTACACTGTACAAAAAAATGGTATTAAAATATTCAATAACGTACAACAAACAACACTTTGAAAACTTTTCTTTTCAATTACCTGCATTGAAAATAAATGTGAACATACTGAAACAAAATAATTAAAACTGTAGTTGCTATTAAAATTTTATATTGAAAAGTTAGTCGCACCGAAGCACCTCTACAGATATTTCGTATCTACGAGGCTAGGCGACGTCACTAGACCAGAGATCACAACACGACTCTACCACTACTCCACCTATTCAGGAGAAATCGAGGTGAAAGCGTACTATGTCTTTCAGTCGGAAATTTCTCCTAGCTGGGCATGTCTGACATACACTGTCTTAGGTTAAGGTGTAACTGACATACACATTCATAACGTGTTGTATTTCGCACGTTAGTCAGTCAGTAGCAGGCAACTAAAGTCGGGGCCAAAAGTCGAGGACCCTCACTTTTTTTATTCCAACTCGCTCAAAAAAAAAAAAAAAAAGAATTGTTTAATAAAAAGCATCTGAAAGCTTAATTCTTCGGAATTTTCTTCTTCTTTCACTTTTATCCTAAAAAATTATTGTCAATTGTTAGAGCGCAAAAATCCCAAAAAACAGGATTTTTCGGCCTTCTTTTTCAAGCGTCGACTTCCACATGTTCCCAGATATTCTTTCAAAATTCTTTAATGCAATACATTTTTCAAAATTCACAAATATTAAAAATTTACTTTTTACGAGGATTTATTTACAAATACTTTATCTTGAGAACGAATGAAGATAGGAAGCCGCTTAATGACTCCAAATGGGCAATATTGTCATGTGAGTGCAGTGCAATAATTAAATTTAAGATAAAATTATTCTTACGTAAGAAATATCTTTTTGAATATTTCAGACTTTAATCAGTGTTGGCGCGCGGTCCGGCGCAGTGGAACAAGTTGTTAGAAAAAAGTAGCTTTTCAATGACAATAGTAACTCCAGAAGCAAGCCGACTTCGTTACTGTTGCCATCGAAAGGGTACTTTTTTGCTAACTACTTGTCCTGCTGTGCCAGTACATGCGCGAACACTGATTAAAGTCAGAAATATTCAAAATGACATTTCTTGCGTAACAATGATTTTATCATAAGTTTAATTACTGCACTGCACTCGCATCACAAAACTGCAAATTAGGGGCCATTAAACGGCTTCTTATCTCCATTCGTTCTCAAGATAAAGTATTTGTAAATACATCCCCGTAAAATGTGAATTATCTAATATTTTAGAATTTTGAAAAATGTATGTATGTTAAAGAATGTTGAAAAAATATCTGTAAATTTTTTCGGATTTTTCCTAACGTCGACCGCTTTCTGGGAGCAGGTGAAAGTCGACGCTTGAAAAAGGTGACCGAAAAACCTTGTTTTTGGGGATTTTTTGCCCTCTTTTGGGAGACTTTAAGCTTTCAGGTACTTTTTATTAAACAACTTAGAGATTTTTTGAGTGAGTTGCAATCGAAAGAAGTGAGGGGCCTCGACTTTTGGCCCCCACTTTAGTCTCGACATGTGAGAGACTCTGTCAAATTTCGGGCGACTAATGTCGATACAGTTGTCGTTCCTACTCTCAATCTCGTCAATTGACAGTCTCGCGAATAAGTACAAAGTTCAGGTTAAACGTAAATTGTGTATAATTTTCAGAATTTTAAATGTGTATACACCTCTTTGAAGTACTCAGAGCAATATAATGCTCTGTTTTAGGTAAATTGACTACGATGCAACTTGTATGTCTCCGTTGCACTTATTATTGTTTATGCTAATTTATATTTAGACAGATTCATCCTTTAAAAACAATTAGTACTAATTCGAAACATGTCGGCACTATTATTTCTACCGTCAAAATAAATAACATGAGAAAACCGAAAATAGCATCTGAAAACTTATTAAGTAACTGTATGTTTAAATAAATAATTGAGCGCTTGGGTGCAATAAAAAACAGCTTAAATTTTCAGAAGTCACTTGTTTTTCATTTGCTTTATACATATTTTCAGAAGTCACTTGTTTTATACATATACCTTCATGATCAAGAACAAATGCAGAACAAGTAAATTCCGAAAAGGAAAGTAGGCTCTTATTGACCATACGCGTAACACCTACAGCTACGTTATATGTGTCAGTGGCACTACTCATGCAATTTATCAGCGCCACCAAGTTCAATTTCAAGAAGAATTTACCTCAGCCTTGCTCAAAACCGGACCTGCAGTATCATCTTATGCATTATTAACATATAAGAAATGGTAATAAGATAATAGCTTACCCAATAAAATTATTAAATCGCGCTTTATTCGTGTCGGAAAATTTTCAAAATATTTTGTATACAATATTTGATTTTACGTGCACATATATACAGTTTTTTTAAAATAAAGCACGTAAAAGCGCATACCTTTCTAAATGACAACGTTTACACAGAAATTTGAGCGATGTGCAAATTTGCGTATTTTCAGAAAAGAGTACACATTACTTTGTCGCATATTCTGAGTTTATTTTCGTAAATACTTTTTGTTCTTGAATATGTTATTATTAATCTTGTCTCTAAACACACAGTTATAGCCCAATTAAATATGTTGTTAATCGTATAGTGCTCTTTCTGACATAACCGTTTCCTTGAAAATATGTACAATAGGTTGGGAATATTTTTGCAGTTATGGTGAATTATAAAAAAATGCATCCATGATTAAAAAGGCTAATCGGCATAAACGATAAATTGCTGATTATCAACATCAGCTACTTCGACTTGGACGAACTGCGGTTGTTGAAGCTGAATCTGCTGCACTTGTCTTCCAATAGCATTACGCGATCTGTAAATAAAAACTTTATTAAAATAATGTAGGCTTTAGATAATGTATTTTTTTATTTCATTTTATAATTCAGCACTTCTACACTGCCGACTAACTGAGTTGACTGTTAACAGAGAGGGGGTGTATTGACACATAATAAAAATACGCATTACGCATGAAACAAAATTTGGGGTAAACTTTTCTATATAAAATTATCTTGTGTTTAGGTGCGATATAATAAAAATCGATATTGGAGATTATCACATCAAAGGAAAGCTTAAATGACTACACTGGCAATCACGTCATTATTAATCATTTTAAAATGAGTATCACCAAATTATCGTATCATTTATAACAGTTTGAAATCTAAAAGGTGCACTTGGAAAAATAAGAAATAATTATGCAATTTGTAGGCAAAATATAGGAACTCAATTTCAAGGTTGAAAGTTCGGCGGAAAAGCGCGTAAATTTAAATGATCGAAAATTAATAAGTAGTAAATTGTTGAAAATAAATGTACGTAAATACCTCGAAATTTGTTGTATTATATTTTGTCAGTATTTATGTATTAAATTTTATGAGTCTCTTGCTACCTGCAACCCCTTACGGTGGCACTACCTCTCCGCGTAACGACAGCGTCATCCGCTAAGCCACCATCTGCATCAGACCACCCTGACGCCATTAGCATCATCCAACCTGTTCTCGGGCAACGCCTTCGAGATTCACCATCGCTTGTGGGCCAACAGGTCCCACCACCCTTGTAAATGGTTCAATAAACCCTAATTAAATATACATTGCATTTTCTCACTGACTTCACCCGTTCTCGACATTCCACAATCCACCCTATCCCTTAATTTGCTAAGTTCCCTCACACTGTACTTCTCGACGAACAAAAATTAAAAATTACTGCCTTTATTTTAAACAAACGGTACTCTCATGTTTTATTGTAAGCTGTTCGAATGTTATCAAACATGAAAAAAATTCTGTTTTGCTCAATTTAGAATATAAATTCAGAAAAAAAAAACGAGAACTGAAATTTCAAGCTGTATTGTGATATTTTGTGTTTTTATAAATAACCATCAATCACTCAAAATCACACATTATATGTTTTTATTGTGGTTGTTTGAATAAGCTTATTTATTCAACTTCAAGTTTTTAACAGATGTATACATAATTGTGAAACTGAAATAAGTGAAATTCTAATTTTAATTGAAAGCTTCATTTGGGGCGGAATGAGCCACCTTTTCCTGTGCATTGATATAACCCCTTCGTGTAGCAGTCTGTAGCGTCTGTAGGTTAGAATGCAATTTTCCATCGTACCTGAGAAAAGCTTAAGTCCTACCGCGATACCAACACGATATATGATTTCAAAAGTCTTCAAATAAAGAGGAAAAACCCGGAAACGGTATCAGCAAAGAGGAAAACAAAGATGTTGGACAGATGCTTCCTTTCCTCACGAGCAGTCAGAAGAAGTACTTTGAAGAAATTTTGAGTTCCATGATTAACTTATTTTACTCTGAGATTAAAGACAACTTTTTTGTACCAATAAAATGTGTCTGTAGTAATAAAACATTAAAAAACGCTTCGTTACAAGTAAAATGTTTGAAAGAAATCAAGATTTTGTGAATGTTAACCTGAAAATCCATGTTTGATAACTTATCTCTCTGAAGTTTCAGTTTTTTGTGTCTCCTGTAAAATTCGGGTTTGGCACTTACGCCCTTATGCCCATAGTGGTGGCACTCCCATGTACCGTTTTGAAGTCTCAAGTTCTTAATTCCGAGGGTACCGATAGATGGCGCTGATAGTTAGTGCAACGAAGTGCGCATGTGCAACTTGAAATGCGCATGTACACATTATTGCATTGGGGGAAGCAGGGCTTGAAAACAATCCCTGCCAGGGATATGTAGGTTTACTCATTTATATTCATTTTTAGTGTCCGGGTGAACCGCGGGATGGCGTAGATCCTGAACTTAAGTCTTCAGAACGATATATGCAAGTGCCACCATTATGCTTATGCCCCGGGACCCTTCAATTATTAAGAGATCGCATGATAATCTCAGTTACTAAATTTAGATTTCAACATCCTCTTTATCCATCCTCCATATCGATGAAAAAGTTAATTTCTTCGATATCAGAACCAGGGCTCGAACGTAAGATGCCTGGGAACAGCGTAATCTAAACTCAACACACTTTTCTTTGCGCCACAGAGATTGATGACTTATAATTGCCATTTGGTCCGCTTGAATGCGAACCATCCGTTGTCTTTTGTCACGCCCCTTTCGCACTGACCGCTTCCCCTTCCACGCCTACTTCTCGTATTAGTAATACGAGATTCTACTAGTTGTCGAAATCCCAAGTTACCGCATGCTGAATTCCTCTTCTGTGTTTCAACGTTCATATATGTAAGTATCAAAAATAATAGTTTGTTTCTATTATATCACATTAAATGGTTCATGAGTTCATATTTTTATTTTAATTATACTTAAACATTTACAGTTTTCTATGCAATAATAAGCGATCTAATCCAACATATGCAAAAGCTTGAATCTCAAAATTAAATTTTCATTTTAAGGGCGTTGAAACCAGAACCCAACCTCAAAACTTAATTTTGTTTTTTGATGTTATGTGTTTGACCAGGGTGAAAGAATGTTAAGTCGATGTTGTTTGAAATAGCCTGATTATAATCCATAAATACTAGAATTTCATATTTTTTTGATAATTAGGGCCTATTCCTGTTTTGAATCAAATCTGTATTCGGAGTGAAAAATTGGCTAATTTCGATAGTTTTTGTGTAAAACGTTTCTTTTTTTAATGCTCAGGTTACAATTAAAAAAAAAGTTTTACACAAAAACTATTGAAATTACCCAATTTTTCACTCAGAATACAGATTTGATTCAAAACAAGAATAGGCCCTAATTATCTAAAAAATATGCAATTCTAGTATTTATGGAATAAAATTAGATAATTCGTTTTTGAGGTTGGGTCCTTGTTCTAACACCCACAACGTGAATATATTATATTTAGATTTTTTACACTGTAAAGGTACTTCTGTTTCAAAAAAGAGTTACTGCACACCGGGCAAATTTCTAATTTTAATACTTTTTGCATGATACATACCACAAGGTTGTTGTGCACACCTCTTTGAAATTACGTATTATGTACAGGGGGTATGTCATACCCCAGTTACTTCAAACGTTTATTACAGACGTACAATTCGTTATTTTGACTGAAACAAAATTGCTGGCTATTGTTCAAAGCTTCGAAGATAAGGTCTAATAGATGTCATTATTATTTTGTAACATAAAAAAAATTATAAATGATGTTAACGGAAAAAAAAACCGAAAAATGGACTTTTTTACTAAAAAATGCATAAAAAATTCAATTTTCAATATTTTTGAATAAATTTTGCTGGATTATTTTCTTGAAGTACTACACTTTTAAGGAGAAATATTAGTTTATAGCGGAGTTGAAAAAAGTATATTTATTTTTCTATATGAATTCACGCGATTTTGAAAAAAATGAAAGTATTGATTATTATAAGAAATATGGGTCTATTTTCAAAATAATCGTTTTATCGGCAGCTTTTTGAGTTATTATCACACAAAATAATGTAAAATTAGTATACAAACAGAAAAGAAATTACAAGATTTTAGGAACATATATCAATCTACATAGGTACAGGCAACGCACATAGGCGATCAATGCTTGTTACACATAGGGCGTTCGCACGAAGCGCACCCATACTTCGTTTTCGTATCTTCTTTTCTCGTGCAAAGTGAGCATCGACAATATTTATCATAATTTTTTATCTTAAGCGTCTCCGGTTTGTCCTTAATAATGCCCAGTATTCCTGCGATCCCCAATTTTAACTCTAGGCGTAGAGAAAATATCGTGTACGTACTGTGCACATGGGGTATTTCACACCCCAGAATTTCCGAACGTCAACTTCTCACCACTGCCCAGAGCGGAATAAAGCCGGGCGGGCAAAACTATGTATAGGACCTTTAAATGTTATTCCTAGACTACATGTAAATGGCAGCATAGGTCCCGATTTGCATTGTACGTATTAGAAAAACGCGTTTGAAAATACGTTGGGGTATCGTTCATATATTGTTGGGTTAAGTTGGGTTAAGTTCATATATGTTGGCGGTCACAATGGCGACCTGCAATTTTACATAAAAAGTATTAAAACTAGACATTTTTTTCAATTTTTAGTCATGTACATTAAAAAAATTAATCAGAAATAAGTTCTTAATTTTTAATTAGTATATACAATATGCACTGGAATATGTATTTTATATTTTGTATGAAAACTAAAAGCAATGTGGAAACTGGAGCCCTTTTGCGAAAAAATAACGTATCACTATTGTGTTGACTTTTGGTATATTATCCGAACTGGCTTTAATGTATCCAGACATACTAATACGCAAAAATAAATAGTTTTAGCCAAAAAACGTCACACCACGTGTTTCGAGCTATTCGGATGCCACAGGTTTCGTTTAAAAAATCGACATTTCCGGTCAACATTTTGTAACTTTTTAATTAATTATTACAAACGATTGAATAATGAAAATTAGGATTCAATTTCACATTTAAATGAATGAAACTATGAATCTAAAAAAATCAAGTCTATTTTTCTATTTTTTTAAGCCTTTTTAAAGAATTTTAAAAGAGTGTAGATTGCACTATAAACGGCCGCAAAAATAGTTAAATTATGTCAATTTACTCTCAAAAAACAAAAATTTTGTAAATTTTTTCATCATTTATCTGAATATTCAAGTACACCTAAATTCATAGAAAAAAAGTTTTCGTTGAAAATAATAAAAGATATATTATTTATTTTTCAATTTTCTCAAAAACAATGTATTTAACAATCCTATTTGATAAATAAAAGTTTTCTTCAATCCTAATAAACAATGGCTCATTTTGTTCTTCGAAACATTCTCTACAATTTTACTCGATGAATTTTGATCAAAACAATTGCTTTGGAATTTGTTGCATAAACAAGTTATTTTTAACAGAATGCAACGAGTAAAATTGAGAACAATGTTTCGAAGAACAAAATGGGTCTTTGTTTATTGAGATTGGATACAAATTAAGATATGTTATAAAGAGAATTAAAAAGTACCAAATGTCAAATAACTATTGTTAGAAAAACAATTTTGGTCAATTAAATTTTTTTATTAAATACATATTGCTGCCTCTTCTAAATTGCATTGAAATTGATTGCCGTTATATTTTTTCTGCTTTTGTAAACTGATTTTCAATTTGCGGTTATGTCAATGTGTCAATCCCAAAAACCGATTTATTTATTATTTGCCTTATGTGTCGATTCAATAAAATTCGACTCAATCTGATCTCCTAAGTCGGTTTCGAAAAATTCGACTCAATGACTCAATTCTCAGCTGAGTCGGTGTCGAAAATTCGACCCAATTCTCAGCTGAGTCGGCGTGGAAAAATTCGACTCATGACTCACGTCCAGATGTCGGTTCTAAGTCGAGTCGAATTATTTTGCAAACCACTAATTTTATATGTACCAAAACTATGGATTTGAAGGAGCCAATATGTGTTTAAGTTGTTTCAGCTTAAGTGTCAGTGCGCGAAGTAATTGGTACGACTTTTTAGTTGATTGCAAACAAAAATGTAGACTATTCATTGCAATATAGTCAAACTGCATTCATTTATTAATATTGCTTAAATAAATAACAATTAATGTCAATTCGCAAAGTATGACAGCAAAGAGTAACAGGAAAAATATTTTTATATTAGTGAAAGGTGGAAAGAAGGTTGTCGATCGTCTGGTCTTTTGATAAAAGCTCATTCACTGAGCAAGATCCAAAATGTTTAAAAAGTAAACATATACGTTTCGCTTGTTATGATTATCAAGCATCATCAATATGACAAAAAGGTTATGTCTGAAGTTTACAACAATAACATTCATCCAATATTTGGCTGAGAAAGGGCGTCCTGTATCCAGAAATGGAAGGATTCGTCATTGCGATTCAGGACAGGGTTGTCAGCACCAGAAATTATCGCAAACACGTGTTACATCAAGACGCAGTTGACCGCTGCCGATTATGTGGAGATAACAACGAATATATCGAGCACATTATTGATGGTTGTCGCGTAATAGCTCAGAGAGAATATACGGCCCAATGCAACGAATTATGCGGTTACGTCACTAGTATCGCGCAGTGCCACCACAACAGGCCTCTCTCGGATGGAAGCCATGGATCAGTTGGGAGTGGCAATAGGACCGAACCGAGGCGACGACCAAGCAATGGCCCCGGACAAACGCGAGAACATCGTTTTAAATGGTCGCACCAACTCAGGAGGGACATCCTTACCTGTTGGCAAAGAAGCTTACCGGCGCGAAGAGGATTCATGCAGAGGTTACATGAACGTTGGGTCAATATGCACCCGGAATATGCTCATAAGACGCCTCAGGTATTTAAGAGATCAGGTATCCTTTTTGCGCAAAAACGGATAAGAAGCTCTTTATCTAGAAAAGCAACATCCTTCAGTGAACATACCACACGTTCCAGCAAAACCACCTTTGCAGTGTGAGACGGTAGATTTCATCTATCGTCTCACTGACAGCTCACCACCAGCTCCGGTTGATTCTTCCCACGTAAATAAAGTCTAAGGAACCAGAGTGGGAGCCGCACCACGAACCTTTTAGAGCAGTCGCGAGATTTATAAATGAAATGACTAATGTCCTTGTTCTTTGTTTATTATTTTTTGTAGTTATGATTGTGAACCTCGAGCCGTTCACGTCGATGTCAGTCATGAGAGGAGGCGAGGGCGATACCGACGTCAAGGAGGAGAGGGGGTCCAGCGACATTATCCTGAGTTACGGCATTACGAATTACCGAATCCTCCAATCAGACGCGAGACTGACGACCGAGGGACCGCTAAGTATCTTGGGGTACGTTCGTAACGACGATCTTGAACCTGGGCCAATACCAAGTCACAAACTGTCTGACGTCTGCAACTCTATAATTTATATGGCCACGGTATCAGTGCCGAGTAATCATGAACCTTCAATTGTATCACTAGAATCGTTCGAACATTCCCAGTGTGAACGTTATGTTTATCTTGCTACGTAATTGCCGGGATACGATTTTCCACAAGTTATCCTCGTGCCAGCATTCGTCAACAGATACCGCACCCGTACTGGCGGGTGAGACTCTTCAAGCCATCCGGGCTACCTGATTGGTCGACGGGGGGGGGGGGGGCGTGCTAGTGGAACGGCTCTTCGTCTTCCTAAGAATTGCGGAAGCGACCATCGCTCTCTTTCTGGTTGTCTGGAAGTCGACATAGAACAGTAAAGCTTCTCGAGAAATTTCTAATATCCAGAGAAAGACCGGTAAAAATGGCTGAGGTACGGTTTGATTTTCTTGGCAAGCTAAGTTATGGTAGCATAAATTTGTAACCTAACCTAGCTTCGCCGGCATAACCTGCAATTACAATTATAAAGAGTTCTCTGAGTACTCTCTCCTTTACGTTGCGTGTAACTAGACATTTTCGGTAAAACTTCGCGAGATTGAATTGTCACGTTTAGTTCGAGATTTACGAGCTAGGTAGAAAATTGTGAATTTCGAGAAGACAGCCATGCCACGTGTAAACTTAGAAGCAATTTTGACCTAAACCTCGAAGTAAATGGTTCGTCACGCGTGAAATTCCGATCAACTATAATTATCAATTTGTTGTAAAGCTGAAATTCCTCATTCCATTTAATAAATATTAATCTTACTTTAGTGTCAAATTGTTGGTCTCATAAACGATGACTTTGAACGTCGCGTTAAGGAACAGATCCAATGCCGCATGCAAGGTAGGGACAATAATATAGATGACTACTTAACAAACATTCAAGGCCTAGTAAACTTGTTAGACGATGAGGTTCCAATGGCTGAACAGTTAGACTAGGTCCATCGAGGACTAAGACCTAAATACCATCAGGTAATTAGACGTGCGTATTTCCGATCATTCCGCGAATTATCCCGGTTAGGTAGGAGTTGGAAAAAGCAATGGAATGTGTACATGAAAGATTATAAACCACCTCCGCCTCCCGAGAACTCGTTCCTTCGCGAATTTGCGTATAAACCTAAACCTGTAAGTAAGGAAAATAAAAAGAACGAAATTTCCTTAGTTTTAGAAGAGGAGGGTACAGCAACAATAAAGTCAATCGAAATGAATTCCGGGGACGAAAGTTCCAAAAAGCAGGAAAACAATAAGAAAGCCGGAAGCAAAACGAACGGTCCCAAAAATAACGAACAGCCACATAAATCGGATTCAGCTACGTCCGCTGTCTCTGATACAGCGGTCAAAACGAACTCTAAAAGTAAGAATTCCGAAGTAAAAAATTACGTGGTGTTCTTCCGTTGACAACAAATAGGTAATTACCAGAAAGGTTGCGCCCAACCGCGTAAGTTGGCTTGCTAGAAATTCAAAAGGGAGGGGTACACTGTTATCAATTGTCCTGGCTGCTCGGGAAATGAGGAAAAGAAGTAGTGAGTGCGGTTCACACTGCCTCTCCAGCCCTAACGACCGTCGAAAACAATTATAAGATTTCACCTAATCTCGAAAGGAAGAGATCCGACGCACAGTGGGGAAAAAGTACATTTTTTGGTTCAAAATACGATTCCTGCTGAATCTGTGGACCGATATAGTTATATTTTTTTTAGAAAAAAGCTGAGAAAATTATCGAGGCCGATTTTTGAAAAAGATCTCCAGTTTTTTATAAATAAACAAATATATGGTAAAAAAATGACAATTTTTTTAGTTTAGTCTTGGCTTCTTAGAAATAGAGTAAAAAATGTCGCACTCAACTCAATTTGATAGTGCAACATTACTAGAACATTATCCAATAGCGAGCAATAAACAAAAAAATTTGTTAATAAACAAATAATTTGTTAAAAGTTCATTTTCGCGATTTTCATATTACTTTTCCTCATCTTGTAAGTAATTCATCGCATAACATCACTATGATGGAAAAATTTCGTATTTAAATAATAATTAACAATAATATAAACAAATGTCATTAAAAAATGTGCACTTTGGGTGTGTTTTGAAGAAAAACACCGCTTTTTCGGTCTGTACTTATAATTAGCTAACTCGAGGCAGTTTTAATACAAGAGAGAACTGAAAAATAATATTTATAATTGTTATAAACAAATTTTATAATAAATAAATAAAGGCCGGGAAAAAGTATTTTTTCATTATCAATTGAGTAAAAAATTCCTCCTTTGCTTAATTCGCCAGGGCAACGATACTAAAAGTTAATTCAATAATGAAAATTAAACAAAAAAATTATGAAGCAAGTTCTTCTTTCATTGCCAAAATATGACTCCAGGCTTCCATTTTACGTCTTAAGCAAGTCTTGAGCTTCAAGATCTAGGAGTATTACTTTCTTTTTCCATTTTTGCCTCCGATTTACAATTTTTGGGTCGGTTGAAATCAGCAATTTCCGTCCAAGATCTTTATTAGTAGCCTCTCTGCTGCATTTTCGAGTGTGAAACTCTCGTAGATGTCTGAAACTTTTGTTGTTCGCCTCTTGAGCTTCTTCCGTCAATTGACCAATGGGGAGGAAAGCAGATTCAATAATTTTGGCTCCATGTATGAGAATCTTGTGTGCTGTTACTGGCATGTAGTACCGATTATAAAGATTGACGTACATTTGCGCGGTTTCTTGGCAATAATTTCCGAACTTGCAAGTGTCAATTGCCTCCCCTGAAGCCATTGCTTGCTAAATTATGCCGAATCTACGGATCAACTCCCTGTCGATATTTGTGAGTTCGGAAGTCAAATCAGGATCTCTGAAAAATCTTCTAGCAGTATTTCCTGTATTAGTAGTTCCCGAGCCATGTTTTACAACATCTATAATGAGCCCCATCTTATCACGGAATTCTTTTTGGACTCTCTGTTTTGCAGTTTTCATTTTCGCTTTCTCTTCGTCAGTTTTTGCTTGCCACTTGCAGAATCCTAAGCGATAGCTTATGTGCAGTATCAATTCCATCAAACGAATCCACGCGTGCAATGTAGAGAGTCCGTATCTGAAATTTTGTACCTTCTCTGTTTTATCTACAAGTGTATGTAAGTCGTTCATCTGCGATCGTTTCGCATCACAAATGTAACATGTGGCAGCAGAAGGAGTTCCAGAAAGAGCCTGACACACCTTTCCATCTACCATAGTCAACGCGAAATCATGAAAGACAGTTATGGTACAACGACTATTCGGTACTTTTATTTTTGTAGGTTTGAGTTTTCTGATTTTGTCTTCCATCAACTCTACTTCTGTCGTGGTTCGTTCCTTAGATTCTCGTGCATGTTCAAACATGATCAGCCTGCATAATCTTGTAGATCCAGGATTCTCGTTTTTCCAAATTGTCAAGGGCTTTGCACATTCCGAACAATTCTTATCATGCTTATGGGAACAAGTTTGAATTATTCGTAATGGCACTATTGACATCATAAAGATTCCTGCATCTGATTTTTCTGCTCCACAGAACTTTTGATTATATTCGCTCTGGCCAGATGAGCCATCACAACCATATTTATATTGACACTTCATCACGACAGTTTTCCCTTCAACTATATCTGGTGGCAAAATATTTGGAATTTCCAACATACGCTTCACTGTATGATCGCACAAATCTTGCAATTCAATCCTCACCCCAGACTCTGTAACTGTTATGCTTTTTTTCGGGAGGAAGACACTCTCTCTTGGCTTCCTCAAGACTTTTATAAAGAGGAAAAATGTCAGCATTATGTGCTTTAGCTTGTAGTCTAATAGTTTCATATTGATGTTTCGTCAATTTTGTGTCTTCAGCCAGAGAAATAGCTTCTTCTTAAGTATATGGCTCCATTTTTCCTTGAAATTCTTCATGTTCTCCATGTCCTTCATCTTCAACTCTTGATATCATACTTCGTATCTCCTTAGCCAAGTTCCTCTTACCAGAAGAGCACAAATTATTCAAAAAAGCATTTTCAATTTCAATTTGAGAATATGAGTCGACAAGAGAGAGTGTTTTCCTTCTTTTAGTCGATTTGGAACTGGTTTCAAAATCTTCTGAAGATCTTCTGCCTACTTTTGTGGGATCCAATGATATCATGGAATCAGATGATAACCATGCACTGTTCAGTTTAGAAAATTTATCTGTATTATAGAACGCACTCTTCCATCTTTTTTCAAAAGACGGAATGAAGTGCCACAACAAGATTTCTCGTGTCAAATTGACTTGCTCATTATCTATCAAGTTAGCCGTGCGAAGGTAATCTAACAGAATTCTTACGTCTTTACTAGTACTTGCGATTAACAGATCACTTAGAATCTTATTCGGCACTCTAATATAATTAATTTCTAAATTATATGTATACATGCACAGAAAGAATGAAAAATACTGGAAACTAAATGGCTCAGAACATATGAGAATGAAAAATAATCAGATAAACAAAAGCATGCGTTATTTTCTTTGCCTAACTTCAGATCAATGAGACTGTAATTTGTTACGCCACAAAACTAACAAATGAAGATCAGCAACCATTAAACTTTAACGCAATTTCAATTAGTAGGACCTATGTAATAGTATAATAGTAATAGTTCACGATTGTTAAAGATGAACAAGAATAATCAAGAACATTTAGTATAGGGAAATGAAATAATGTCTGGGTGAAGCCGCGTACCATAATGTATGTGATTTAGCTTATCAACTCTCGGAGAAAAACTTTCATCAGACTCATGAGTGTCCCGACTTTCATTTTTTATGAGATGAATTAGTCACAAGATAAGAAAGAATAATATAAAAATGATAAAAATGTGAGAAAATCAACTTCTAACAAATAATTTGTCTATTAACAAATTTTTTTGTTTAATTTTCACTATTGAATTAACCTTTAGTATCGTTGCACTGGAAAATTGAGGCAATTGAGGAATTTTTTACTCAATTGATAATGAAAAAATACTTTTTCCCGGCCTTTATTTATTTGTTATAAAATTTGTTTATAACAATTGTAAATATTATTGTTCAGTTGTCTCTTGTATTAAAACTGCCTCGAGTTAGCTAATTATAAGTACAGACCGCAAAAACGGTGTTTTTCTTCAAAACACACCCAAATTGCACCTTTTTAAATGAAATTTGTTTATATTATTGATAATTATTATTTAAATACGAAATTTTTCCATCATAGTGATGTTATGCGATGAATTAGTTACAAGATGAGGAAAAATAATATGAAAATAATGAAAATCGCGAAAATGAACTTTTAACAAATTATTTGTTTATTACAAAATTTTTTTGTTTATTGCTCGCTATTGGATAATCTTCTAGTAATGTTGCACTATCAAATTGAGTTGATTGCGAAACTTTTTACTCTATTTCTAAGAAGCCAGAGGACTAAACTAAAAAAATTGTCATTTTTTTACCATATATTTGTTTATTTATAAAAAACTGGAGATCTTTTTCAAAAATCGGCCTCGACAATTCTCTCCGGAATTTTCTCAGCTTTTTTCTAAAAAAAAAAAATATCTAAATCGGTCCACAGATTCAGCAGGAATCGTATTTTGAAACAAAAAATGTACTTTTTCACCACTGTGCGACGGGTCGATAGATCTCACTAACTTTGAGAGCCCCGCTTTACCCAAAAATTATCGGGATAAACTCATTATATTTCCTAAAGATACTTATTCGTGTAAAGACACCCAACAGTTGACATTTCGCGAACCGACTTCCATATACGCTATACCCGACATGCACGGCTTTCAGGGGGTTAGGATTCCTCCTCACAACGAGATGTTTTCTCTAGGGTTGGGGGAGGTTATTCCTGATTCGCATTACAATATCGGCAAAAATATTTATCTCTGTATTAAGCCAGCTACCTTTACGGTCGAAACTGTAGTTAACCAGCAGCATAGTCCAGCTCAAGTCTCCGAAAATACTATTCGTTCCGTGGACGATTCCGACGATATTGGAGCCGGAGGGAACCTCAACGAACAGGTGCTAATTAGCGGCATTGTTCAAACATGCGAGGTCAGAGTCAGGGTGCATTTAACGATAGAGATCAACGGAATATCAGTCGATGTGTTATATGATCCCGGGTCAAGAAAAACGTACATTAGGAAAGATGTCAGTCTAAAAGTTCTTGATACACTAGGTATTAAATTGGATAAGTCTTCCAGGTCGGTAATGGAAATGGCTAAAGGTCCTGGGGATATCGTTGAGAGCAAAGTTGAGCTGCCGCTAACAATAGATAAGATTAATAAACATTGTTTGGTGTGAGTTGCCGCGAACGTAGATACCGAGTTGATCCTGGGGCTCGACGCGCAAGCGGCATTCGATATGTGCTTCCCTTCGACATCAAAGACAGTTTGTATGGCTGATGAGAGTAGCGACAGACACTCCCTACCGACCTGGGTGGTTGAAGACAAGGGTTGTCACGGCATTGTTGAACTCCGAGACCCCGAGAGGGGGAAGTTGAAAAGATCTCTTAACGAAAAACTTTCCTCACGGGTTCAAGGACGAAATCACCTGCGGTCTTCCCACCCAGCCAAAAATTTCATCGATGTTCAGGGCCATCCTCCAATCAAAGCACGGGTCCGAATACTGTCTCCTAAGGTCAAAGAGGCCATGTATGAAGTATTAGATCGTATGATGGTCGAGGGAATCGTTTACTGCTCCCACAGCGAGTGGGAGCCGTAAACCATAACCACACAGTGGTTATGGCAAAGAAAGCGAACGGTAAATATCGCTTTTGTCTGGACTTCCGTAAATTGAACGCGATTTCGAAGAAGGATGCATATCCTCTACTGAATATGACTGAAATCCTCAGCCAACTCCGTTCCGCTAAATATATATCGAAGATCGAAGATAGACCTAAGTTGGGCATTTAATCCGATCCCTTTAGATGAGTCAAGCCAAGAGTACACCGCGTTTACGGTGCTCGGAAGAGAGTTATTTGAGTTTGTCAGGATACCCTTTGGGTTGACAGAGTCACCCGCCACATTCCAGAGACTTATCGACAAGGTGATCACTCCCGAAATGCGTCCGAACGTGTTTTGCTATTCAGACGATATAATCAAAGTTACCGAGACGTTCGAAGCACACATAAAATGGTTAGAAAAGGTTTTAGACAGACTAGAAGCGGCTGGATTGACTGTGAACCCCGGAAAGAGCCAGTTCTGTTGTTCAGAGGTCAAGTATTTAGAGTTTATAGTTAATCAGGATGGGCTCAAACCAGATCCAGATAAGGTGGCTCTCGTCTTATCTTACCCCGCCCCGCGTAAGATCAAACAACTTCGAAGATTTATCGGTCTGACCTCATGGTACCGTAGGTTCATTCCGGAATTCGCCCGAATAGCAAAACCCCTTACTAGACTCTTCCGCAATAACGTCGATTGGCATTAGAAGGAGAAACAAGAGGAGACCTTGGACTGACTGAAAGCCGCATTAACAACAGCACCTATCCTGACGTACCCCTCATTCCAAGATGTAGGGGAGAACCCCTTTGTTTCGCAAACCGACGCAAGCAATACCGGTTTGGGTGTGGTTTTCACCCAAATACAATCTGGACAAGAACGTGTAATAGCATATGCTAATCGTACCCTCACTGAAAGGGTTTTATTTTGAAGTAATTACCGACCATAGCAGTTTAAAATGGCTGCATAGTTTGCGCCACCCGACGGGAATGTTAGCTAGGTGGTCTCTCGAGTTACTAGAGTACAATTGCGAGATCATTCACAGGAAGGGCGCGCTGCATCACGTTCCAGATGACTTATCTCGATTATCGGAAGAACAGGGACTACCGGTGGCGTCGATAACCCCGAGACGATACATCGTTGATGGAAGAGTTAGGTTCGTGATACCAGAGGCGACTAGAGGCCGTCAAAGAAAAACCCTGGACTTTTCTCGACTGGAAAGTGGAAGTAGATAGGTTATACAGCCACAAACCGAACCCGATGACTGACGAAATAGTGCCAGATTTAGACGCTTGGAAACTGGCAGTTCCCGAGGAGCCGAGAACACTAATTCTAGAAAAGGCTTATTTGGAACCCCAGTCGAGACATTTGGTTTCTGACAAGACTTATAGAATAGCGATGAGGCACTATTGGCCGGAAATTTATAAAGACGTTGCAGAGTTTGTTCGGCGATGTGACCTTTTCCAGAGGTGCAAAGTGGAGCAGGCTCGCCCAGCCGGCTTGATGGGGCAACGCGTCGTCGTATAGCCCTGGAACATTTTGGCTTCGGATGTAATGGGGCCTTTTCCGAGTAGTAAGTCAGGGCACCGTTACGTCGTAGTATTCCAAGATCTGTTTACCATACCACCAATCCCGTTTACTATGCCCAAGCAAATCCTACCGGGAGGGTCAATAGAATCGTGAAGACTATGATTGTCATGTGCCTCCGTCAGAACCATAAGGAGTGGCATCTTCATCTCCACGAGTTCCAGTTTGCTTGTAATACTACAGTACACGGTTCTCTCAAAGTCTCGCCCGCATTCTTAGATTTCGAAAGGCAACCGACGCCTTACCGAGAGTTTAGAAAGGAAATCGAGCAGAACATATAAAAGAGCCAGCCGGATAGGGGGGAATGGATGAAACGAATGAAACGCCTTGACCATCTGCGGGATCTAATCTCTCGTTACTTAGATAGAGCGTACGAATCACAGGCTAAATACTACAATAAAAGCCGCCGTAACAAATCCTTCCGAGTAGGTGACCTGGTTCTTAGGAAACAAAGAGTGTTATCAAGTAAGAAGAACGAGATAGCCGCTAAACTGGCCGAAAAATTCGAGGGTCCCTACACAATCTCCAGAAGGTGTCCCCCGTCGTTTATCGTTTGACCAATTCAAGGGACAGGGTTGTGAGGAGGGAACAAATTCGAAATCAAAAACCCTACCGAGAAAAAAGCCAAAGACCAAGGAGATCCAGTGGCGTTTGAGAGAAGATTATGTTCCCCACCACCTGTCATACCGCCGCCTTCAAACAACGAAATGTTAGAAGAGACCATCTGGCAAAGAATCATCCGCTACGAAAACGTCTCCAGAGCGGGCTGGCTGAAGATGGGAGCACCCAAACCCAGGACATGCCGCGGACTAATAACGCAAGAATGTTTCGCGTGCCATAAGCTGGTACACAAGGCCGGGCAATGTCCAGAGCGAGAACTTGATCATGGGCCTTTCTGCTATGGCTGTGGTGAGCTAGGTGTGAACAAACCTAACTGCCCAAACTGTGGAGAACTGTATGCATCAGATATGGTCGTATCCGGAGAATGGAGGGCGAGGCCAGGCCAGAGGATGTTCCGAGGAGGGGAGGCGCTCATGGAACAGTTGAAGAAAATCCACGAGGCTTGCCAACGCAACGGCAGACTAGCACGAGATAAGAAAATTCACATAAAAAACAACAAGAGCCACCTGCTTATAAGAAAACTTTCTCTTTCTATTATAAGAATAACTTGCTCTCTTGCAAAATTTTCTTTTGCAACTCTCGCGATAACTTGTCCTTTTGAATTTTTTTGTATTGCTTTTCGTATTGGTATCGTTTTTTTTTAGTATGGCAGCTCTTGCATAAAGTCATACTTACGTGGAACCTTTCGATTATAATGGAGGGCCCCTTTTGCAATTTCGAACTTCGTTTTCAAACTTGTTTCCATAATTTTGTAATAAAATGCAAATTAAATGGATACGCGAGACAACTCATGTTATTGAATAATCCCTACAAACGGTTAGATTAAACTAGCAGTGGGTCAAATATTCACAAATCATCGTTTTCTTGGTTCGCAACGCTAGAAAAAAAACAGGAGTCATTGAGACACGAGGTAAATCACTTCATTCACATACTTCATCTCATTCTAAAATTCAACCGAACTCTTAACTTCCAAATTCCTTGGGTGTTCGTCAGTTGTCTGTACATGCCGTTTTTCCGTGCGTTTATTTACGCCTTAGCAAAGCAAACCTTTTTTTTATTTTATGATTCACATCAAAAGAAAATCAAAGTGCTCTAAGAGAGGGGGCGAAGCTGGTATTTTTTGTTGGGTACTACAGTTTTACTAAGGTATTTACAAAGCTTGCCAGAAGAATAAAGCTGATCGTCCCCGGCTAAGGTTGAGGGAGTTGTGTGATGGTAGATTTCATCTATCGTCTGACTGACAGCTCACCACCGGCTCCGGTTGATTGTTCCCGCATAAATAAAGTCTAAGGAAACAGAGAGGGAGCCGCACCACGAATCTTTAGAGCAGGCGCGAGATTTAGAAATTAAATTGCTAATGTCCTTCTTATTATTTTTGTTGTTGTTGTTTAGTTCCGATGATTGTAAACCTCGAGCCGTTCACGTCGATGTCAGTCATGAGAGGAAGCGAGGGCGATACCGACGCCGAGGAGAGGGGGTCCAGCGACATTATCCTGAGTTACGGCATTCGTTCGAACATTCCTTGTGTGAACGTTATGTTTATCTTGCTACGTAATTGCCGGGATACGATTTTCCACAAGTTATCCTCGTGCCAGCATTCGTCAACAGATACTGCACTCGTACTGGCGGGTGAGACTCTTCAAGCCATCCGGGCTATCTGAATTGTCGACGGGGGGCGTGCTAGTGGAAAGGCTCTTCGTCTTCCTAAGAATTGCGGAAGCGACCATCACTCTCTTTCTGGTTGTCTGGAAGTCGACATAGAATAGTAAAGCTTCTCGAGAAGTTTCTAAGATCCAGAGAAAGCACCGGTAAAAATGGCTGAGGTACGGTTTTTTTTTTTGCAAGCTAAGTTAGGGTAGAATGAATTTGTCATTGATGAGTTAGAATACTGAGTCAGAATAGAGAGCCCTAACCTAGCTTCGCCGGCTTAACCTGCAATTACAATTGTAAAGTGTTCTCAAAGTGCTCTCTCTCTCTCTCTCTTCCGTGGCGTGTAACTAGACATTTTCGGTAAAACCTCGCGAGATTGAATTGTCACTCTTAACTCGAGATTTACGAGCTAGGTAGAAAATTGTGGATTACGAGAAGACAGCCATGCCACGTGTAAACTTAAAAGCAATTTTGACCTGAACCTCGAAGTAAATGGTGCGTCACGCGTCAAATTCCGATTAACTATAATTATCAATTTTTTGTAAAGCTGAAATTCCTCATATTCCATTTAATAAATATTAATCTTACTTTCGTGTCAAATTGTTGGTCTCATAAACAAATTTTTTGTTGCTTCATACACCCCACCCCTTTCAGAAGAAGTCTCAGGGCCGGCTCGAGTCTTGGAAGGTGGCATTTCCTGAGACTGGCGCAAAATAAATTAAACTTTCGAGACACCCGAATTTTGTCCTTTTGATTACAAATAACGAGTTTAGGCCGCCGTCATAGCAGATAGCCGATAATGCCAACATGAAAAGTAGGAGAACAAAAATCCACCCAAAAGTCTTTCTCAGGATGGACAAATTAGCTGAAGCTAATACTGCGCTCCCCGAAGATGTTAATCTCTGGACTCTAAACTGTGAAGTTTACAAGAAGGCGGTCTCCCTGCTTAGCGACTATATCAGTAACGAAACTTCAGTACGCCTGAGTAAGACTCGCGAGCGTATTGCACAGTTTCAGTTTGAAATTTAAAGGGCAAGACGGCATGCATCAAATGTTCAGCGCGTGATTAGCTACATAACATCAAATAAAAAATTCACTCCAAAAGTTAAAAGCACTTGCTCGAAACTTAAGGAAAGCAAATCACACGCTGAAAAAGTGTAAACTGTTGACCATCAAGCAGCACTGGATGCAAAAAATAAGATCTCTTTCAACAGCGAAAAAGCGCCTTGAACGGCGAGTAACGTGGATTCAGGAAAAGTCCACCTTTTCTACTCATCGTTTCCGTCTGTTTAATAAAACGTCATGTGCCGTTAAAAATCCGCCTAGTCGAGAAGGGATTCAAGTCTTCTGGGAGCAAGTATATGGAGATACTTATCAACTAAATGAAGACGCTTCAGATATATCACTCTTTCGTAACTTTTGCCAAAGACAATGGTTACAAGGTTCAGAGGAAGAACGTCCACTAATTACTGCTGAAGAAGTGAAGAAAGTTATCGCTAGAACTAAGAACTTGTCAGGGCCAGATAAAATCAACAACTTTTGGTGGAAGAAGTTCACTTCTACGCACGCAAATCTAGCTCGTATATTTACTACTTTCTTAAACGGAGAACAACCCATCCCGCAGTGGCTAAAGGAAGAACGCACGGTACTGATCCCTAAGACCAGAGATTTGTCAAGTTCAAAGAACTACAGGCCCATAGCTTGTTTAAACATCAGCTAAAAGCTATTTACTGACATCCTCAAAGAGAGGATATCAACATCTATCGAGCCGGTATGGAGTACAATAGTTGAACAACGTGAATGCAAGAGAGGGCTGGCAGATTGCAGGGAGAACCTCTTAATAGATAGGTGTATTACCCAGAACTCGATCAGGTGTCGACGCAATCTGTCCATAGCTTGGATTGACTGCCGTAAGACATTCGACAACACGAACCATGATCTACTTATCAAGCTCCTTGAGTGCCTGGAGGTGCATCCAAAAGTAGTGAGATGCATAAAAGAGCTTATGCTCTTGTAGCGGACAAGATTTGTCATAACATCTGAGAAAAGACAAGTGACTACCAGCTATATCACATATAAGAAGAGGGGGTTTTCCAAGGAGACTCTCTAAGTCCGATGCTTTTCTGCATCTCCCTCTTGCCTCTATCTATTGTGCTCGTAGGCAAAAGCTCTGGATACTTATGTATACACCTTTTATAAATGGACGACCTTAGACTTTTTGCTTGCTCAAAAGAGGACCTTAAAATCCTTGTGGCGGCGGTAAATAGGTACTCTAAAACGATCATCGCGTGACGATCAGGATGTTCAACTCATTGGCGGAAATACCATTCAACATCTTGGTAATGGAGAAACATATACATATCTTGGAATACCGCAAGCGGAAACCCAAAATGTGCGTGTGTTAAAAACGGCCTTTGAAAAAAGGTGTCATCAAATTCTCAGAAAAATGTGGGCTTCGGAATTATCTGGAATGAATAAGATCCAGGCGATCAATATGCTGGCCGTTCCTATACTGCTCTACACGTTCGGTGCAGTAAAATGGAACGTCGATGAGTTGAAGCAACTTGACCGAAGCACACGCAAGATGATGACAATCCATCGAAGTCATCATTCTAGATCCTCCTTACCTCGAATGTACCTCCCTCGAGATAAAGGGCGTAGAGGCTTACTAAGCTTGGAGTGTCTTCATCGAAGAATGGTTTTGACTACAGCCTGCTCAGTTATAAATAGCACAGATTCTCTTATGCAACTCGTACATCAACATGAAGTCGTCACTGCTGCGGCGTTTCTATACCGTGCCGGAGACGAGCTTGGCCTCCCATTTGATTCCAGCGACACTACACATAGCCTAGCATCACTAACACCTTTGGTGCTCAAAAGTCGTGTACAGGAAGTAGAGCATTCGCTTCTACTAAGAGAACATACTGACAAGCTCCTTCATCGTCAATTCTACGGCATTATACGTAGAGAAGAGCTATCGATGGGTATGTCCAACATGTTTCTCAAGTCTGCTGGATTGAGATCGGAGATTGAGGGATTTCTTTTTGCCTGTCAAGACTGCGTTATAGACACCTTAGTTTACCGCGAACGCATAATGAATGTACCATTGTTCTCGTTATTTCAACTTTTTTCTTTTTAAAAAACATAAGTATTTTTTACATAATTTTACACCACGTTGTTTAACTTCACTCACTACATGGTTTCTTTAAAGGAACAGAGGATGGATGTTTATTAGGGTGACCAGAAAAAACACTTTTGGGGTTTTCAGGAGTGAAGAGCAAATAACGGTAGTTTATACGATTGTAGCAACCAGATTTTTTTTACATTCTCATCTAGAGAAGGTATTAGATTTGTGTAAAATTTG